>CAUYLG010060646.1:0-119581 GCA_963573385.1 Cacajao melanocephalus
CAGCTTGCTGCAACCTCCACCTCCCCGGTCAAATGATTTTCCTGCCTCAGCCTTCCAAGTAGCTGGTATTACAGGCATCCACCACCACACCTGACTAAATTTTTGTATTTTTAGTAGAGATGGGGTTTCACCATGTTGACCGGGCTGGTCTCGAACTCCTGACCTCAAGGGATCCTCAGCCTCCCAAAGTGCTAGGAGTACAGGTGTGAGCCACCATGCCTGGTCAGAAAAAATTTTTTTTTCTTTTTTTTTATTTTATTTTTATTTTTATATAGAGATGGGGTGTCACCATGTTGGCCAGGCTGGTCTCGAACTCCTGACCTCAGGTGATCCACCCATCTCGGCCTCCCAAAGTGCTGGGATTACAGGCATGAGCCACCACCACCAGAAAAATTTTTTTAATAGTCAGGTGTGGTGGCTTGTACCTGTAGTCCCAGCTACTTGGGAGGCTGAGGCAGGAGGATTGCTTGAGCCCAAGAAGTCAAAGCCGCAGTGAACTCTGGTTGCACCACTACACCCCAGCCTGGGTAACAAAGTGAGACTCTGTCTTAAAAGAAAGACCTTTGCTTTGTCTTTAGTTTTCAGGAATTTGACTGTGATGTGTCATTGTATGGATTTCTTTGGGCTTCTCCTGCTTGAGGTTAGCTCAGCTTCTTGAGTCTGTAGGTTTGTGTCTTTTGCCAAATTTGGTCAATTTTCAGCCATGATTCCTTTGAATACTTTCTTCAGCTCCACACTTTGTCCTCTCTTGTGGGATTCCAATGATAGAAATGCTATCTTTGTTCATTTAAAAAAATCTTTGTTATAGCCTCGTAGATCTCCAAGGCTCTGTTTTTGTTTTTGTTTTTATAGCACTCTCTTGTTCACATTGAGTAATTCTATTGTTATTGTTCAGGTTCAAGTTCACTGATTGTTTCCTCTTTTGTCCCCATTCTCCTGTTGAGCCCATCCAGAGAGTTTTTGTTCTAGTTATCCTGTTTTTCAGTTCTAAAGTTTCCATTTGGTTCTTCATATCTGCTGTTTCTTTACCGAAACTTTCTACTTTTTCACTTTTTCAAAGTGTATTTGTTCATAATTGCTTGCCAAAGGCATTTTATGGTAGATACTATAGGCATTTTCTATCATTGCTGTAACAAATTACCACAAACCTAGTGGCTTCAAATAACACTAATTATTATCTTACAGTTTCTAGTTCAGAAGTCTGACTCAGGTCTCACTGAGAACCTGTGGTCAAGATCAAGAAATAACTATCTGGCCAGGCACAGTGGCTCACGCCTGTAATCCCAACACTTTGGGAGACCGAGGCGGGCAGATCACGAGATCAGGAGTTTGAGACCAGCTTGGCCAACATAGTAAAACCTCATCTCTACTAAAAATAAAAATAATTAGCCTGGTGTGGTGGTGGGCACCTGTAATCCCAGCTACTTGGGAGGGTGAGGCAAGAGAATCGCATGAACCCAGGAGGCGGAGGTTGCAGTGAGCCGAGATTGCGCAGTGCACTCCAGCCCAGGAAACAATGCGAGACTCCATCTCAAAAAAAAAAAAAAAAAGGAAAGAAAGAAAAAAACTATCGAGGGTCACAGTGTTCTTTTTGGAGACTCTGGAAGAGAATCCATTTCCCATTTCCTTGCCTTTTGCAGCTTCTAGAGGCCACCTCCATTCCTCCATCTTCAAAGCCAGAAACAGCATCTCTCTGAGCCCGATTCCTCACATCTCTTTCTCTAGCTCTGGGCTTTTGCCCTTCTCTTCCATTTTTAAGGGCCGTTCTGATGACACTGGGCCCACCCAGACAATCCAGGATCATCTCCCTGTCTGCTGCAATCTTAATCCCCTTTGTCGTGTTATATAACGCAGTCATAGCTTCTAGGGACATGGTCATCGTGGGGCAGGGAAATTATTCTGCCTACCACTGCTACTTTAAAATCCTTGTCAAATAATTCCAACATCTGTGTTATCTCGGTGTTGGTGTTTATTGGTCATTTTCTCTCATTCAAATTGAGATTTTTCTAGTTCTTGGTGTAACAAGTGATTTTTTTATTGTATCCTAGACATTTTGTGTGATCTGTTATGAGACTGGATCTTTTTTTTTTTTTCTATGAGAGTTGAATCTATGTTTTGTTTCAGAGACTGGCTCTTATTTAAATCTTCTACTTTAGCAGGCCTCCTCTGTTACTGTGCCAGCAGGGTAAGGAGGGATGTCACCTCGTTACTGCCAGGTGGGGTGGAAGTCCACATATCCCACTTGGCTTGTGCTAATACCAAGTTTGAGACCAGCCTGGCCAACATGCCTCATTTCTGTTCCCATGTGGCTTCTACGTCACAGAGGAGGCAAAGGTGGCTCTTTAACACTGGGAAAGATAAAGTCCTAGCTCCCTGCTCGGCCTTCTCTGATGCTACCCTAGTGGAGCTAAGGGATGCCCTGTGGAAGGCACCCCTTCCAGGCCAGGGTGGAAGTCTAGGGTCCCCACTCAGCCTTTGCTGGAGAAGAGTGGGAATGGGGCCACATCTTTCTCTGTGATGTTTAGCTGTAGTGGGGTGGATGTTGGCTAAAGCTTTCTGTCTTGCTGCACTGCCCCTTTCCCCACCCTTTGACTAGAGAGAGCAGCTTTCCTTGGGGCTTTTTGGTCTGCTCCCATTGGCATTTCTGGGTTGCTTCTTTTCCAGCACCAGTTGGGATGTATTAGGCAAAAAGAAACCTAGGAATTTGCTAGAGAGTCATTTCTCAGCTCTCAAGATCCCTAGCTAGTCTGTCCTTCCTCCTTTCAGAGTCTTCTGTTTGTATTATATGTTAATGTCCACGGCTTTTAAAAGCTGTACTTAGTGGGAGGAATAGGCAGAAAGTATATTGTTCATCTTGTTCCAGAACCATAAATTCAGCCTTTTTTTGTAAAGGATCAATCTGATTGTTTTGTGGAAAAATGACTATCGAGCGTCAGGCAGCAGCAAGAAAACTGATGTGGGAGGCTGCCCCCAGGGTGCTGGGGTCCCCATTTTGTGCATAGCCCCTGCTTAGCTCACGAGAATGAGTCCCACAAGTGTGGCGGAAAGCGGACCTGTGCTGCTCATTCTCCGCTAGCCTGGGAAGAGGCCAGTGTCAGGGCAGCTTCCCACACTGAGCCCTTGAAGCACTGCTTGCTGCCACACCCTGTTTCCTCATGGTCTCTGTTACAGGAGCAAATCCAGCCACAGACCTGAGAGGCGCAGGCTTCCTTGCCCTCCTGCATCTGCTCTACCTGGTGATGGACTCAAAGACCTTGCTGATGGCACAGGAGATTTTCCGCCTGTCTCATCACCACATCCAGGTCAGACTTTGGTGGGAAACCAGAGGAAAGAAAAGGGCTGTAGAGCTAGGACCTGAGTGGCCCAGAGGGCTCCCAGCACAGCTGAGACTAACCAGGAATGGTTTCCCCATCAGTCTGACCTGCACTGAAATACAAGCTCTACCGCTCATGAGCTGTGTAGCTCAAGTGAGTTCCTCAACTCCTCAGAGCCCTGGTTTCCTCATCTGGAGAATAGAAATCATAGTGTAAACCCTGAAAATCTGAGGTCTCAGTTAATTTAGAAAGTTTATTTTGCCAAGGTTGAGAACGCACACCCGTGACACAGCCTCAGGAGGTCCTGACGACATGTGCCCAGGGTACTCAGAGCACAGCTTGGTTTTATACATTTTAGGGATATGTGAGACATAAATTAACATAATAAGATGAACATTCATTCAGTCTAGAAAGGCAGGACAACTAGAAGCAAAAGCAGGAGGACTTGAAGCAGGGAGGGGGCTTCCAGGTCATAGGTACATAAGAGATAAATGGTTGCATTTGAAGTTCTGATTAGTGTCTCCAAAGGAGGCAATAAGATTCGCATTTATCTGAGAGAGCAGAGGGGTAACTTTGAATAGAATGGGAGGCAAGTGTACCCTAAGCAGTTCCTAGCTTGACATTTCCCTTTAGCTTAGTGATTTTGGGAGCCCACGATATTTTCCTTTCACATTCCCCCCCCCTTTTATTTTTAAAAATCTTTTGAAGAAAACATTTTAGAAAAAAATGAGTCTCTGGTCTTAGGTTTCATCTGATCTGTCATGGCCAGGATGGTTTATTCCTAGATGGATAGGTCCTGAGTTATTAGCAAAGTTCATTTTTAGAAGGTTGTGAAGTCTCATATCCTATGAAGAGAAAATACAGAGAGGGAGAGAAACAACAACAAACAAAAGAATAATCCTGGAAAATCAATATAGGCCACATTACTCTGAAGTCTGTACATCAGTAGGTGGGTATGAAAGTGGCTTATATATGTAAATAGGTTGCTGTTATTTTCTTCTGAAGTTGTCTGGCTTCAGTTTGCAGGGCTTTAAGAAAGCACGGCTTAGTTTTCAGTGACTCCAAATTAGGAAAATGGAAAAAAAAAAAGGAGGAAAATAAATTGAAAACATTATTTTGAAGACTTGTAACCAAGAAAAATTAAGATTCAGCCCAAACTGTAGAAAATTATAAAAAATAAAAAACATTAGGCAAGACTAGGATCTAACAACAGGTGTACTATAGTTTTTGAAACACAATTTTTCTTTCTCCACACAACTGGAGAAACTGGTTATTTTACCAAAGAACTGTGATTCACTCTGGAAACATGAATTTCCTCTTCTCTTGAGGTTTCAAGATAAACCTGGGGCTCCTGGGCCTGTCATAAAGTGACATTCTTTACTTAACACAAGTCAGAAACTCTGTTCAGGGACTGTGTACAAAAAATATGAGGCCAGCTTCCCAAAGGCTTTATTGGTTCCATAAATCAAATTTGATTTCTTAAAGGAAAACACACCATTCTTTCCTTTAAGGAATAACCATTCTTTGGCAAAAATAACCAGTTTCTCCAGTTGTGTCCTGTTATAAATGAAAACAGATTCTTATTGCACTTACTCAAATAACTGTACTACCTTAAGAATACTCACAAATAGTTTCCCAAATTCTAGATAAATCAGGTAGAGAGAAACAAATATGCTCCAAATTTTGTTTTTAGGAGTATATTAAATTGTTAAAAGCTGTCAATAGCTCAAAAGAAAAGTTTCAAGACTCTGAAAAACAAAACAAAGCATCAGCAATGTTTTAAGCAAAAAGTCAAAAAAATTAGTTCAGTTCATGCAGTTAATTCCTGTTCTGCTTTGCTATTCATGAACATTTTAGCTCTCCATGAGTCTGAAAGTTTTTCCTCTATTCTGATGTCACAATCTCCAAAATTATCAGAAACCTGCATTCAAAAGCCCCTGTTAGAGTTTTATAGATGATTATTATTATTTATTTATCTGTTTTTAGACTAGTCTCATTCTATTGCACAAGGTGGAGTGCAGTGGTTTGATCTTGGCTCACTGCAGCCTCTGCCTCCCAGGTTCAAGTGATTCTACTGCCTCAGCCTCCTGAGTAGCTGGGATTACAGGCACCTGCCACCATGCCCAGTTAATTTTTATATTACTAATAGAGGCAGGGTTTTGCCCTGTTGGCCAGGCTGGTCTCAAACTCCTGACCTCAAGTGATGTGCCCTCCTCAGCCTCCCAAAGTGCTGGGATTACAGGTGTGAGCCACCATGCCTGGCCTTTTATAGCTGATTATAAAACCACCTTCTAAAGAGGACAAACAACACAACAATTGTCTGTGGATGACAAAAAGTTTTAAGGCAGCCATAGTCAAAGACACAATTGACAAGGAAATTTGTTACCTCTATGGCACACAATAATTTAACATAACAATTATAATTATTACTGATAATGTACACTAAGTTATATCAGAATTTTAGGAGTTTCCCGTAATTTTGGAATACATAGCAATAACATATTTGTACAAATATAGCCCAAAGAAAACTATACATCATTTCATATTTGACAATGCTTTCTATATAATTTTTATACCAAATAAGCCAAATTATGTCATTTTTGGACTTTAGGGAGCCTAATATCTTAAAGGATTAATTAGGTCAGAAAGAGACATAATTTATGATTTGATTTTGGAAAGTTTGTCAAATATCAAAAGTTTAAAACTTGGTATCACAAAATAGGATCACAGGTCATTGTAAAATAAGTCATTCTTTTAACAAAAGTGATAACTGCAGGATTTCAAAAACAAGGCGAAAACCTTTACTCCTTGAGAGAGGAGAGTTGATTTTTCAAGCAGTAAGCCCTAAAAAAACATCATGAGTGCTCACTTCGGCAGCACATATACTAAAATTGGAACGATACAGAGAAGATTAAACATCGCATGTTCTCATTCATAGGTGGATGTTGAACAGTGAGAACACATGGACACAAGGAGGGGAGCATCACACACTGGAGTCTGTTGGGCGGCAGGGGGTGCTAGGGGAGAGACAGCCGGGGGTGGAGGGTTGGGGAGGTATAACATGGGGAGAAATGCCAGATACAGGTGATGGGGGATGGAGGCAGCAAACCACCTTGCCATGTAAGTACCTATGCAACAACCCTGCATGATCTGCACATGTACCCCAGAACCTAAAGTACAATTAAAAAAAAAGCATGAAGCCAATTAAATTTGTTTTTCAAAATTTTGTAAACAATCTATAAAATTTTAATCTTGACCATGAAATATAACTTCCATAAGCCTTTTATAAACTTTATAACCTTTATTAAGGAGTCGGTTAATGCTTCAAGAAAATCTTGTTAATCTGACCCAGGGGCTTATGTGCTGGTTTTACATCAGTGTGCCTTTGACATTCATGATTAATTTGTAGAGAAACTGAACCTATTTTGTCTTTCAAAAATCAGCTCTTGCAATCCCCCACACCCACCTCTTCTGCAATAGTCCCTGGGCCTTGAGGAGTTAAGTAGCTTTAATTTATGAAATTTTAGCTGTTTTTAATGTATAATTCATTTAAATAGCTACATGCAGCTAGTCACCACCATACTGGACAGTGCAGTCTATACCATAATGTAATGGATTTTTCTTCTCTTGGGAAGCAGGTGGGATAAACAGACCTTGGCTCTTGTTCTGTACTAAGGAACGCACTGGTCTATGTGCTCCTCTCACTGGGTGTCCTTGCGTATGTGCAGCAGGGGAAAATAACATGTCATGTCTGCAAGTTCCCTGGAAAAAAGCCCTTTCCATTCAGAGATTATGCAAGCTTGGTTTCATTGTTATTAAAGAAAGAAGCTTACCTGACTAAAAATAGAGCATTAAAGCTGTCCCTATAGGGGATTCTGAGGCCTGTCCTGGTGACGCCCCCCTGCCGGACTCAGGCTGCCTCCTCTCGGGGTCTGACCCACACAGCCCATTCTCAGGCCTCTGTGTTATGGAGAGATGGGGTGTGCCCATAAGTCAGGATGACCTTCTACCCACATGTGTCTTCTCTGTCTGCCTTAGGATGAGATGTTCATGAGCAGTCAGACAATCAGAAGCCCAGAGAAGGGTAGAGGAGACTTTAAGAACCTGTAGGGCTAGTTAGAGTACTGAGCTCTCTCTTCTGTCTTCATCCTGACGCCAGGAGGTGATGTGGGCCAAGGGGGTGAGTCTGCTGCAGGCCCAGGAGAGCTCATGGGTCAGGATGATGAAGAGGCTGGAGAGCTAGCACAGGTGTTATACACAGCGGCTCTGGAGCAAATAACTTCTGTTGGTATCCTGGTTCCCATGCCTTAGGAAAGTTACTTAAGTCAGCGAGCCTTAGTTCCTCATCTGTAAGATGGGAAGAAGATTATTGTGAAAATTAAGTGGAAGCAATAATAATATCGGCTGTTGCCTCTGGAGCTGTGCTTGCCTGTGAGCCACACCAGGCTGCAGATGACAGGAAACATGGTGAGAGCTGGAATTACTGCTGACTGGGTGCCCCCTCCATTCCAGCAATTCCCTTTCTGTTTGATGTCCGTGAACATCACCCGCATTGCCATCCAGGCCTTGAGAGAGGAGTGTCTCTCCAGGTGAGTCCCCAAATGCCAGCTGGTTAGAGTGACCCAGCAGAGCCTGGTTCCTCCCCACTCCGGCTTCATTTTCCACAGCTCTACTTTGCCTGCTGGCTCCTGGAGGGCCTGGATAAAGTCCCCATGCACCATTCTCCCTAGGACATCTCTCCTCCCACCCCTGGTCTCAGATGTCAGGCTCCTGGGGAATGGTGGGGGCATCCTGGGTTTGGGCTGGCTCCCCTGGAGAAATGGGGAGGGAGGGTGGGGGGGCACCCAGCTCTCAGCCTTCATCCACTGCTGAGCAGGTCACCCCCGCTTGTCCTGCAGAGAGTGTAATCGGCAGCAGAAGGTCATCCCCGTGGTGAACAGCTTCTATGCTGCCACATTCCTCCACCTCGCACATGTCTGGAGGACACAGCGGAAGACCATCTTAGATGCAGGCTTTGTCCTCAAAGGTGTGCTCTTTCTTCTGGGGAGGCCTAGGCTCTCAAATGCACAGTGTCCCTGGTTCAGAGAGCCCAAGGTGGTTGCTAGACTGGTTTGGGCTGCAGTTCTTCCACATCCACAGTTTCTCAAATTCCAGCTTACCAAAGTCTTCATCACCCACCCCCTGAAGCCTGCTGGGTCTCCTTTCTCTGCCCCCACTGTCGCCCTTTTCTGGCCTTATACTTATGACGAGCATATATTCTGATCAAAAATTGGGAGCCAGGGTCCAATAGTTGGACTATTCAAAGTTGCAGTTGTCCAGACAAGGTAGAGTGTGTGGTCCTTGTGGCTGTATCTGGCTCCCCGGCTGACCTCTCTGGTGATCTCTCCATCTGAGGCTCTTTTACCTTTCTCTCTATGGGATAGGGGTTGGGGGTCCTCCCTAGAGCTGCTAGGCTTGAGACCCTGACTGTTGTGCCACCCGGAGTCCCCTCAAGCCTTCTGCTCCCCACTTCTCTCTGTTGCAGACTTGGAAGTATTGGCCAAGAAGAGCCCACGGCGACTGCTCAAGACCCTGGAGCTGTATTTGGCCAGGGCGTCAAAGGGACAGGCCTCCTTGTTGGGAGCACAGAAGTGCTACGGGCAAGAAGCCCCTCCCTCCAAGGATCTCACCTTCATAGGTGTATGTGACCTGCAGCCTTAGTCATCCAAAGGTGCTGGCTGATCTGACCCCCGAGACGGATGGAGGCTTAAAGGCTGAGCTGCAGGGGCTTTCAGAGGGTGAGTGGAAACCATGTCAGGAGCCTGGCTGGGCCACACCCCTTGCTGTCTTAGCAGATGAGATATAGGAAGCTCCTGGGCTTAGCTGTGGAAAGCCAAGTACCCTCACCGGCATGGGACAAGAGGAGCAGCTAGACTTCACCCCCTCCCGCAGACCTGCCTCCCGAGCAAGGAGAATTCTGCCTTCATCTGTTAGGCTCCAGTCTCCAGGGTTGAGTTCCAGTGTGTCCCTCTGGGAATGAATGGATCATGAGGTCAGATGGCCCCATCTGGATGTTCTGCAGATCCCCACATGGAAGGAGATTCCCAAGCAGAGGCAGCCAGAATTCTGACTCCTTAGCAGCAGCAGGGCTTTCAGGCACCGGAAATCTGTGTCGTTAGAACTCAGAGGAAGAGGGCAGTGGCAGCAGCCAACAGGGGGCAGCATGACCCAAGCAAGGGGCCTGAGGCCTCAAGTGGGGGTGGAGCACAGAGGTGCCTCACCAGGCAGGTGTCAGGGCCCCTCTGAAGTTTCTGGCCATTCACTTACCCTCCCTCTTCTCCCCCTGTCTCCTGCTGCATTGTTTATGATGGAGAAATGGGCGTTTGTCTACCCATCTTTCTTAGCTGCTCCGTCCTAGCCCCCAGAAGCTGGGGCTTCCTCCTGCAGTGGCAGTGCATGCCCTATGATGGGTTTCTGGCCTAATTGAGGGAAGGAGATAATTCACACTAGCAGTTTTCAAATAAAGGAATTGTTCTAATTAAGTGTCTCAGGTATTTTTTTCCAAGCCAAGTCTTGCACCATCCTGTGGCCCTGTTGTTCCAGGACCTGGTTAAAGCCAGGCACACCCAAGGGGATGGCACAGGTGGGTTCCAGCCTGCTCATGGGCTCCAGGAGACAGAACATTGCCTGTGCTGTGGCAAACCATGCTGAGTTCGTAGGATGTCCATCTTCCACTATACTTAGAAGCCTGGAGACTCCTTGCAAGCTCTAGCCAGTGGATGAGGTAGCCCAGCTGTTAAGATTGACTGGTATAAGGCATCTGCACAGCATTTTTCCTGTGTTTGCTTCTGGGGAAGGCTGGCACTGTTGGTTCCTTCACAAAAGAGCCTCCAGGCCAGGGTACCTGAGCTGGGGAGTAGGGGGCAGGTGAGAGCCCCACTATGCTGCCTTCTGTCCTCTGGACTCCCTCAAGTGGAGCTATGGAAGACTACTATCTACCTTGCGGGCCTCTCCAAGTCTGACCCACTGCAGGGGGAGCCATCACAGAGGTGGAGAAGAGAGGTGGCCACCCAGGTGTGGAGGGGAACTCCTGACTGCTGCCAGCAGGATGCCTCAAGGGTGGGGCTGGTAACCTACCCCATAGTTTGCCTTGTGTTGTCTGCCTGACCTGAACTAACCCTTCATTCCCGACACTTCCTCTAGTCTGGTCCTCAGCTAACCAGCAGGGATGGCAGGGAGATTGCTGGGCATAGCATGGCCGGAGTTGGAACACAGGAAGAAAAGCTGCAGCTCGGCCTCCACTCTGGAGCATCAGGTTGGGTGGTTCCTCCCTCTGCAAGGCCCTTTCTTCCCACCTCCCACCCTGTTTAGTTTCCCCTAGATGACAGAATACTCACAGCTTCAGACCTTGGAACCTTAGCAATATGTAGTCTGGCAAGTTTTAATTTACAGTTCTGTTAATGAACTGGTTGTGAGGGGTACCTGAACCCTATGAAAGTAGATGCAAAAATCTTTTTATTTTTTAAAGAGATGGGGTTTCACTATTTTGGCCAGGATGGTCTCGATCTCCTGACCTTGTGATCCAACTGCCTCGGCCTCCCAAAGTGCTGGGATTACAGGCGTGAGCCACTACACCCGGCCCTAAAATCTTTTTTTTTTTTTTTGAGACAAGGTCTCACTCTGTCACCCAGGCTGGAGTGCAGTGACACGATCTTGACTCACTGCAACCTCTACACCTCCCCAGCTCAAGCTATCCTCCCACTTAAGCTTCCCAAGTAGCTGGGACTACAGGTGCATGCCACCATGCCCAGCTAATTTTTGTATTTTTGGTAGAGATGGGATTTTACCATGTTGCCCAGGCTGGTCTCAAACCCCTGAGCTTAAGCAATCCCCCTGTCTCTGCCTCCCAAAATGCTGGGATTAAGGCATGAGCCACTGTACCCAGCCACAAAAATCTTAATCGGTGTATATTTGTCGGGAAAGGGCCTAAGCCTTTCATAGGAGACCTAAAATGCTCCCTAACTCTGCAAAGGTTGTCAGAACCACTAATGGAGTGCAATGTTTATTCTCTCCCCTTTAAAAAAATCATCTGACACCTGTTATTTGTGTAGATTTTCAGACAGGGCTGAGAAGTCTGCAGAGAGGACAGGGCCAGGGCAGATCCACAGAGGAGCTCATTTCTTTTTTATTTTTATTTTTTGAGTTGGAGTCTCCTTGTCACCAAGGCTGGAGTGCAGTGACGCAATCTCAGCTCACTGCAACCTCCACCCCCCGGGTTCAAGAGATTCTCCTGCCTTGGCCTCCCAAGTAGCTAAGGTTACAGGCGTGTGCAACCATGCCCGGCTAATTTTCTGTATTTTTAGTAGAGATGGGGTTTCTATGTTGGCCAGACTGGTATCAAACTCCTGATCTCCAATGATCCGCCTGTCTCAGCCTCCCAAAATGCTGGGGTTACAGGCATAAGCCACCGTACCTAGCTGAGATATCCGCTTCTTGGCACAAAATTAGCAAGTTCAACTTGTTGATTCATCAGAATTTTTGTTTTGGGATGGAAGAATCTAATTTCTAGAGCTCAGAAGCAACATAGCCCAGAGAACCCAGGGGTGAGGGGGAGTCGGTGGCTACAGCCCTGCCAGGCCTCACAGCCTCTGCTGCAGGCTGACACAGGCTCACTCATACCCTGCTCTTGGCCCCTGGGCATGCCTTCTTGGATAGAACCTCTTTTTGGCTACTGCATTCTCCCTGCTATTTAGCTCTCTAGCCTCTGACATCCCACCACCACTTCATTACACAAGAGAATGAACCAGGTCATGCGTGGTGGCTCATGGCTGTAATCCCAGCACTTTGGGAGGTCAAAAGTTCAAGACCAGCCTGCCCAACATGGTGAAACCACATCTCTACTAAAATTACAAAAATTAGCCAGGCATGGTGGCAGGCACCTGTAATCCCAGCTACTCAGGAGGCTGAGGCAGGAGAATTGCTTGAACCCAGGAGGCGGGTAAGAACCAGAACGAAGACTGTCCATGCTAGTCTGCTGCTTTTCGCACAGCCCTGCAGTGGCCCTGGGCTCACCAGCCAAACACGCAGTGTGATGTGCCTATGAAGTCACAAGCAGGCTCGGTACAGTTGTGAAAAGCTGCCCTTTCTTGCTGAGTGAGCATGTGTCACTTGAAGCTGCCTGGCAGTGCTTTATTAGGGCTTTTGAGGAAATACTGGTTTAAATGGAGCTGCACCCCAAGCCCATTACCACAACCTTCTCCTTCTTGGGAATGTGAGTCTGAACTGAACCCCCAGCTGACGGTGATCCTGAGGCTTGGCACTGTGCCACCTCCCTATTGGGTTCACAGAAGTTCCTGCAAGCCTGGCTGGGACTCCTCAGTCATGCAAAGCAGCTCTGGCCTCCAAGGCTGTGCAACTGTCATCTTTGCGCTATTCCACCCCCAGCATGGGGATGAACCCAGATGAATAGGTGGGTGACAGTGAGAATCAGCCCAGGGCAGGCGGTGCAGAAAAAGAGCTAGGAAAGCACTTGTCTCCTTTATTGAATATCTGCAGGAGGCATCTCTGCACTGACCAGGCAGCCAGAGAAGAAAGCAGGCAGGCGGTGGGGGGCAGGGGCACATGGGACAGGAGACGCCCACCCTCATTTCCAGTCCTTGAAAAATTGCTTGAAGATGGGAGTCTCACGGCCCTGGGGCAGAATCTCCACCTGCAGGGACAGTGAGGGAGAAGTCTGGTTCACAAAGTTGCTACCTCTGCCTCTGCCAGGGAGGACAGGAAAGGGCAAGAGCCAGGGAGGAGGGTGTGGGCGCCTGGCCTGAGTCCATGTGCAGTCCAGGCCGGGAAAGCTCCCCTGGATGAGCCACAAGATGAGAACCAAGATTTCAGGGATACAGACTGAGGCAACAGACTGCTTCAAGGATGTGGGTGCACAGTTCGATGAACGCCACCAACTAGCTGAGCCCTGTCAGCTCCCCGTGGGATAACTTGTGGGCACTGTGCTGTGGCTGGAGGAGTGGCACCAGCCAGGGACAATGGCCCGGAGGAGGAGCACTCAGTTCTCCGGGCGCCCAGGGGAGTGCTGCCCAACATCCTCTTTGAGAAGAATAAGTATTTTGACATTTTGAAGGATTGAGATGGGCTTTCCCACTGGATGGGTCTGAGAGGGAGAGCTGGTTGTTCTGACAGTGCTCAAGGCTCTCCTGCCCTTCCTGGCCAATCTGAGGGCTCAGAGGCCACAGGAGGAGCCCTAGGAGGAGGGCTGGGGGCATGGGCATCTCCTCACCTGAGTGTTCGGGGCATATCGCATGCGCGAGATGAAGCCCTCGGCCACTTGCAGGGCTGCCTGACGCTCCTTCTCATTCGCTTTTCGTCCTGGATCATAGGAAGGACATTTTTTTAAAACAACAGGGACCCTCCTTAGCCCCCATCCCATTTTTCTCGAGGAAATTTAAGGGAGTCCACAGAAGAGCCAGCAATTTTTACAATAAATGGACCAGGGGTCCCAAGAACGCTGAGGGGCTCTTTGGAGATGTGGAGTCAGTCCTTTAAGAATTTTCCCAAACTAGCAGCACCAAGGTAGATGAAAACCCCTCTTCTGTCAGGGTCTGATCATGCAAACCTCTGCTCTGACCTGGGCCCCAGGAATATTTCAGGGAGGGAAAAGGTGTTCTCCCTGGCATCAGACTGTGAGGCCACAGGTCTCCTTTTCCCCCAGGACCCCTCACCTCTTGAGTTCATCAAGCCTCTTCTGAAAAACTAAATAAGACAAAGGGTGTAATTTATTATAGAAGTGGGCTTAATCCCATAGTGCCTGCAGGGCTACACTGGCCTAACAGTTATGCTAACTTAGAGCTTATAAAAATGAAGACCCTACATAACCCAGTCATTCCTGCGGGCAGTCCTGAGAACTCAAACTGTGCTCCATTCCAGGCTTTTTTTTTTTTTCCCGAGACATAGTCTCCTTCTGTCACCCAGGCCGGAGTGCAGCGGCACCATCACGGCTCACCACAGCCTCACCCTCCCAGGCTCAAGCAATCCGCCCACCTCAGCCTTCTGTGCAGCTGGGACCATAGGTGCACGCCACCATACTCAGCTAATTTTTTTTTTTTTTTTTTTTTTTTGTAGAGGGGAGATTTTGTCATGTTGCCCAGGCTGCCAGGCATTTTTCCGAAAATTTTTCCAATGCCGAAATGATGCCATGATGTGGTTGGCTCTCTATACAGCTATAAAACGCCATGAACTACAATGCACCTGAAATTAATATGCTGGATTCCTTCCTCTGTCAACTGACCAGCTGCCCCCCTACCCGTGAGAGCCTTCTTTTCCTGGCCTCCCAAGTTTCCTATTTCTCCTCTGGTTTCTCTTTCCATAGTGGTTCTTTGCTCCAGTTTATACACCCTTCTGTGGGCCTCTGGGAACCCCTCTCTGCTTGGCATTGGTTCCACGGGATATGCCCTCTGGCAGGAGAGAAAAGGCAGCCTGCAGTGCACACCTCTCTCTTCTCACTCTTTTGCTGCTCCCAGCTCCTCCCTTTCACCTCTATCTCTGCCGAGTTTCAGAAGCAATACTATGAAATGCCTGGCGGCGGCTATCTGTAGATACCCACCTACTTACCTACCTTCCTGACCAGGCTAGGGGCTGGCATTTTTCCCTGCCTTGGTTGACCCGGTAACTGGGTGTTGAACAAATGCTATTGGTGAAAATTCTCAGACCCTAGACAGAGACTCAGAACAAGTTTGTTTCATTTTTAGTCAAACCAAGCAGAACAGGCTCTGCACAGCAGTGTTTCTATTTCCAGAAGATAGAATCTCTTGGAAAAACAAGTTCTACAGGTTCACCACTCACTGCATAAAATGTTTCATTTGTTTAAAATTCATTTCTGTCAAACCTTGAGGCAGAATCCCAGGATCAGGGGTCCCAGCAGCCCCGAAGGTCTAGGGCGAGGCTAGGGCAGTGGTTCTCAAAGTGTGGTCCCTGGAGCCAGCAGCACAGATATCACCCGGAAACTTGTTAGAGATGTACCTTCTACCCTACCCCAGACCTAGTAAATTAGAATCTCTGGGGTGGGCCCAGCCATCTAAACAGGCCCTGGGGTGATTCTGAGCCTTGCTGCAGTTTCAGAGCCATTGTCCATAATTTAGGAGTTGGGAACAGCAAAGAGAAAATGGCAAGGCCTGGCCAGGTGCAGTGGCTCACTCACACCTATAATCCCAGCACTTTGGGAGGCTGAGGCTGGTGGATCACCTGAGGTCAGAAGTTCAAGACCAGCCTGGTGGCAAAACCCCGTCTCTACTAAAAAAACAAAAATTAGCCAGGCGTGGTGGCACACACCTGTAGTCCCAGCTACTCGGGAGGCTGAGGCAGGAGGATCGCTTGAACCCAGAAGGCGGAGGTTGCAGTGAGCCGAGATCATGCCACTGCACTCCAGACTGGGGGATAGAGCAAGACTCTGTCTCAAAAAAATAAAAAATGGATAAATAAAATGGCGAGGCCTGTGCCACGGCTCACGCCTGTAATCTCAGCACTTTAGGAGGCCAAAGTGAAGATCACCGGAGACCAAGAGTTTGATACCATCTTGGGCAACACAGAGAGAACCCATCTCTACCTTTTAAACAAAATTTTTAAGAGAAAGAAAATGGCCAGCCAGAAGCATGCAGGCTCCCTGAGGCTGTCTTTTACAAGCAGCTGGGCAGGCTGAGCCCTGCAAAGGGAAGCCTGCCTGGTCAGAACAACTCTAGGCATCTCAGGCTGGTACAGAGGAGACACATACCCTTCCAGATATAGATCTTGCCACAGAGCCCGTTGTCCAGCACAAAGCAGTCATCAGATATCAGCAGCTCGAGGGCAAAGGGGCTAGAGTCAGCCACTTTGGTCAGGTTCATCTGTCCAGTGGCATCAGAGACCTGGGGAGGAAGGGTAGTACCTGATCTCACTCCCCACAGACACCAGCCCCCACCTCAGCCTGAGGAGGGGGAGACTGGCCATCCCTAGCTCCCTCCCACTCTGCCCCCTCTGCCCATAGCCCAGGCCCCAGGAGCAGACAGGAGAGTGAAGACCTGAAAAGCAAATCCCAGGCAGCCCCACTCCCTCCCATCACCCCAATCCCTGCAGCACAGGGGCCCCAAACCCATTTGGAAATTAGGTGGATTCCAAATTACAAAGAAAGGCACAGAATCCAAGAAAGAAAAGCTCAGCATTGGCTTCAAGCCTTCACCAAGCATGGGCTGGAAGTGAGGGGCACTCATATTCTCAGGAAGGCCTGCCATCCGCCCACTCCCCATCCTCTTCTCCCTCCAAGCCCTGTAAAACTCCCCACCTCCCACCTGGGTTCCATCCCCATCTTCCCCCTGCCTTCCTCCCTCCACCCTGCTTGCACACAGCTGTGCTGTGCAGGCTTCCACCCTCCCTGCTGCCAGGTCCCAGGGCAGGCTTGAGGGGCCCACCTTATACAGAGCCGCAGCTTGGGCATTTGTCTGGTCAGCTGTGAGGTCTTCCTCGGGGTTGCCCTCCTTCAGAGCAGGCTTAGGGCCCAGGACCTGCAGGGACCGGGCAGGCCAGGTTTATAGGAACCCTTGCCCTGGAATTTCCCAGCCTGTCATGCCCAGGGCCACCGCTTCTGGTGGGGCAAACCACGCCCTGCACTACGGTACCCAGCAGAGAAGAGGTGAGTGAGGGCTGGGTCCAGCTCACCTCACCAGCCAGGCTGCTCAGCCTCAAGGACAAGCATCTACCCAAAGGGGCACCCTGTGAGCTGGCCACAGCCCTGGCTAATACCCTAGACGCCCCCTGCCACCCTCCACTGGCCGCCCTCAGCCCTCAGCTCATCACCACCTCTCTTAGCCACTTCCAAGCAGAGGCTCCCAGCCACCCACTCCAGTGTCCCCCAACCTGGATCATCTCAGCAGGCTCCTCCCCATCAGTGACAATCTCCACCTGGGCCTTGCCCTGTCGCTCACTGTCCCGGATGGCCAGGGCCAGGTCTCTCGCCTTGTTGCGTTCCAGGATGTTGGACTTTCCACCACACCAGGCGAAGATGTTCTGCAAGGAAGCAGGGAAGCCCAGGTCAGAGCCAGCTGCCTGTGTCCTGCCCCCTGGCTCAGAGGAAGGGCTCCTAGCTCTCCCTCTCTCCTCTCTCAACTGTCCCTGAGACAGGACAATCAGGAAGGCAGAGCACGGCACAGAGGTCTCTCTGAGAATGGCCATGACTATCCTCTGCAAGTGTTTCTCTGCCCACCTGCCATCTGTCTTCCTTTCTTTTTTTTCGAGACAGGGTCTCACTCTGTCATCCAGGCAGGAGTGCAAGGATGCGATCATGGCTCACTACAGCCTTGACGTCATGGGCTCAAGCAATTCTCCCACCTTAGCTTCCTAAGCAGCTGGGACTATCGGCACATGCCACCATGCCTGGCTAATTTCTTAACATTTTGTAGAGATGGTGTCCCACTATGTTGCCCAGGCTGGTCACAAACTCCTGGGCTCAAGCCTCTTTATTTCTCTTCCCATCACATATTTCCTATGTTTAAACATCTCTTACCACCTATCTCCGCCTACTAGAGAGTGAGCTTCATTAGGGCATGAAGGTTTTGTTTGGCTGTGCTCCCTACTGTGGGTCCACTGCTAAAACAGAGCCCAGCATGGATTTAGGCACAAAATAAATATTGACTGATTGAGTGAAGGACTGGATGGGTGAATGGCTGAATGGCGTCCTTGAGTGCAGCATCTTACACTCCTACCTGCAGCCCTGCCAGGCAGAGTCCCTGCCGCCTCTCTTCTTCTGGTAATGGTGAGGTCTGTTCACCCATGCCCTTCCTTGTCTCACTGCGTGTAGTCCTCCTCACCAAGAGCTCCTGGATTGATCTCCCTGCCCTAAATCTTCATGCCATGAGACGCAGCCCATACTCCTCAGCCAGCCAATCTCCTCATGACCTGGGCTTACCTTCCACCTTCCTTAGCAATTTCCCTCCCCCTGCTCCTGTCCTCCAGCCTCCACCAGGTCCCAGTCTCACTAGACCCCTGATGTGTGCATGTCTGCACCCTTGCCCCGCTTGGTGGCTCGGCTCACCTCCTCCCTTTGCCTAGAGTGGCATCTCCCCTCCTGTGGGTCTAGTCCAATGTCACCTTCCTGGGACAACTGGCTTCAGCTCAGGCTAGAGGGCCCCTCTCTGCCCTGAGCCCCCTAGCACATGTCAGCTGTCCCCCTTAAACCCCTCATCACATTCTGCCTCAGGTGATGGCAAGTGATCGGCCCATCTTGGCTGCCTCCCTAGAGCAAGCTTTTATGGTCCCTGTGCTGGCTCAGAGAGGACATCATAGTTTCACTGAATGAAGAGATAAATGACCGAATTAATGAATAGTTTGGCAGGTAGCGAACACAGAGGCTTCTAAGAGGAGGAAAAAAGCTCCAGAGCATCGGAGGCAATGTCTAGATGGCAGAAGGAGGCTGGCATCAGTCCTTACAAATATAAGGACATTCTCCAATGGTCAGAGGGGTCTGACTTGGAATGGGCTTACAGCTTCTCAGCTTCTTTCCCTCTTTCCTGGCTTCCTACCCCTCTGTCCTTGTGAAGGATGGTGCCAATATGCAGTGCTCAGTCTGGCCAGCCTACCCACCTGGCCCAGGTCCAGGATGAAGCAGTCCCCCGTGTTGAAGCTGTCCCAGCTCAGTGCCCGCTCAGTGGCACGAATGTTCTTTTTCCCCTTCACCTGGTAGAGTTTCTTGATGGCAGCTGGGGCTCCTGAGGAGGTCTTGTGAAATGCTGACTCCACACCACCTTCCTGCAGCCCAGATGGCCCATCTGAGTGGACTGACAGGAGACCTGGAGCCCTCTGCACCCCATCCCACTGGGAGATGGGCAGAAAGTGGGGACCCAACCCCAAGGGCACCCGGATCTTCTGCAGGGTAAGAACCATCTGGAAGCAGGGCTGGCTCGGAGAAAGGCTGCAGGGTAGGGGTGCCTGGAGGGAGGCTCTGACCTGGTACTTGAGGCCCCGTGGGAAGTAGCTCATGAAGAGATCGGACTCATTGCCCTGCACCTCACGGTGCTGCACAGGCCGCTCTCCCAGCAGCGTGTTGAGGTGCACAGCCAGCACGGCGCAGGCCCCCTGCTCATCTCGGGATGACTGCTGGCCTGGGACGAGTAGGAGAGGGCAGGGAAAGGCCCTTGAGACCCCCCATGCCAGCCCCCTCCCTCCCCTGCCTGGGCCCAACCTTCCCCCATCTTGACCCCCTTACCTATCCACAGGTGCAGATGGGAAACCTCTTCTGGGCCATTGTGCAGCACTAGGTAGGAGTCCCCCGAGAAGAAGACTCCCTGGTTCTCCCGTGCCACGGGCACGGGCTTCAGCTTCTCCACCCGCCACACATGCAGGCCCGGATCCTGCACTGAGGCTGAAAATGGAGAGCCACTGCGGAAAGAGAGAGGGTTGACAGCAGCCAGCCCAATCGCCCAAGCACAGCCCTGGGCAGGCCTGGTGACTGCAGACTGGGGATGAAGAGAGCAGTGGAGAGGGGCAGCCCTTGGAGGTGAAAAAGGGAAAGTTGTGAAAGGAGATGGGGCATGCAGCTTACCTCTGGGGAATGGCTGTGTACATGCTGTTTTCAGATCTGGAAAGAAAGAAGAAGCCATTATTATTACAAATGCCGTGACAATCACCTCTCACATGGGGCTGGAGAGGCCCTTCCCAGGAGCCATGTACTTTCATATTCATCAGCTACTTCATTTCTAGGAGCCCTAGTTCCGTTATGCAGACAAAGAAAATGAGGCTCAGAAATTCTAAGTCCAAGGCCACACAGCTAGTGAGTGGCTCATGGAAACCAGGTCTCTGACCCCTGGGCCAGGATCTCCCCTCTGCTGAGATCACAGAAATTAAAATAAGAGCAGAAAGTCAAGTACAGTGGCTCAAGCCTGAAATCCCAGCACTTTGCGAGGCCGAGGCAGGAGGATTACGAGGTCAAGAGATTGAGACCATCCTGACCAACATGGTGAAACCCTGTCTCTACTAAAAAAATACAAAAATTAGCTAGGCATGGTGGTACACACTTGTAGTCCCAGCTACGTGGGAGGCTGAGGCAGGAGAATCACTTAAACCTGGGAGGCAGAGGTTGCAGTAAGCTGAGATCCTGCCACTGCACTCCAGCCTGGCAACAGAGCGAGACTCTGTCTCAAAATAAATAAATAAGTAAGTAAATAAATAAATAAATAAATAAAAATTTTTTTAAAAGAGCAGAAATAAAGAGAAAACAGAAACAAGAGAGAAAAGCAATGAATTTTTTTTTGAGGTGAAGTCTCACTCTGTTACCCTGGCTGGAGTGCAGTGACATGATCTTGGCTCACTTCAACCTCTGCCTCCCAGGTTCAAGTAATCCTCCGGTCTCAGCCTCCCAAGTAGCTGGGATTGCAGGCACCCACCACCAAGCCTGGCTAATTTTTGTATTTTTAGTAGAGATGGAGTTTTGGCATGTTGCCCAGGCCGGTGTTGAACTCCTGACCCCAAGTAATTTGCCCACCTTAGCCTCCCAAAGTACTGAGATTACAGGCAGGAGCCACTGCACCTGGCCTCAAGATGGTTGTTTCCTTTTTTTTTTTTTTTTTTTATACAGAGTCTTACTCTGTCACCCAGGCTGGACTGCAGTGGCACGATCTTGGCTCACTGCAACCTCCACCTCCTGAGTTCAAGTGATTCTCTAGCCTCAGCCTCCCAAGTAGCTCGGATTACAGGCACGTACCACCACGCCTGGCTAATTTTTGTATTTTTAGTAGAGACGGGGTTTCACCATGTTGGCCAGGCTGGTCTCAAACTCCTGACCTCAAGTGATTCACCCGCCTCAGCCTCCCAAAGTGCTGAGATTACTGGCATCAGCCACCACCCCAAACAAGTTGTTTTTTTAAACCAATACCATTGATAAATCTTTAGACAAACTGATTAGCAGAAAGAGACAACACAAATATCAGTACAGAAATGAGAGATGTGAGATCAGAGATTTTACAGATATTAAAAGAAATAAGGGAATATTATAAAAACTTTATGTCAATATATTCAACCACTTATATAACATGGGCAAATTCCTTGAAAGATACAAATTATGAAAGCTCACTCAAGAAGACAGATTATCTGAATAGTGGCCATATCTATTAAAGAAAATAAATTTGTAGTAAAAAACTCATTCTCCCCGCCAAAAAAAAAACCCAAGCCCAGATGGTTTCATTGGCAATTTCTACCAAAAATTTTAAAAGGACATAATACCAATTGTACACAAACTCTTCCAAAAAAGAAATGACAGAACACTTCTCAATTCATCCTATGCTGCCACCATTCTCCTGATAACAAAACCAGATAAATATATTATACAAAAAGAAAATTAAAGATCAATATCTCTCATGAACATACACATAAAAAAAATAACAAAATTTGGCCAGGTGCGATGGCTGATGCCTGTAATCCCAGCACTTTGGGAGACTGAGATGGGAGGATCATGAGGTCAGGAGTTCGAGACCAGCCTGGCCAACATAGTGAAACCCCGCCTCTATTAAAAAATACAAGAATTAGCCAGGTGTGGTGGCACACACCTGTAGTCCCAGCTACTCGGGAGGCTGAGGCGGGAGAATCCCTTGAACCCGGGAGGCAGAGGTTGCAGTGAGCTGAGACCACGCCATTGCCCTCCAGCCTGGGTGACAGAGTGACACTCCATCTCAAATAAATAAATAAATAAAAATAACAAAATTTTAGCAAATGAAATAAAATAATATATTAAAAAAACAACCCAGGATGACCAAATGAGGTTTAGTCTGGGAATGCAAGATTGGTTTAATATCTGAAAATCAGGGTGACAACAGCTAATAACAATGCAGTGTATATTTCAAGATAGCCAGAAGAGAGGATTTGAATGTTATCGTGACAAATAAATGATAAATGTTTAAAGTAATGGATATGCTAATTACCTTGATTTGATCATTATACAATGTATACATATACCTTGTACATGTACAATAAAACATCACACTGCACCTCCTAAGTATGTACAATTATTACCTGTCAATTACAAATTTAAAATAAATTAAGTAAAGCAGTTCACAATGCAAAAAAAAAAAAAAAACCCGAAATTTGAAAATAAATCAGGTTCGTATCCACGTCACGGCACAAAAAAAAAAAAAAAAAAGAAGAAGAAAGAAAGTAAATTAATGCTATCCACCCTATTAAAAAACATGTATGTGTAATCACCTCAATAGATGCAAAAAAAGCATTTAGCAAAATTCTACATTCATTCCTAGTTTAAAATTTTTTTCAAGACTGGGCAATATAGGGAGATCCCAAACCTACAAAAAATGTAAAAATCAGCCAAATGTGGTAGTACAAGCCTGTAGTCCCAGCTACTCAGGAGGCTGAGGAGGGAGGATCACTTGAGCCCAGGAGGTAGAGGCTGCAGTGAGGCAAGATCATGCTGCTGAATTGCAACCTGGATGACAGAGTGAGACCCTCTCTCAAAAAAAAAAAAAGTTTCTCCCCACAAACTAGGAATAGAAGGAAACTTCCTTAACCTGATAAAAAGCATCTGTTAAAATAAAACTAGCAAATAAAAAAAAACCCTTTACTTAACATTATACTTAATAGCTGCTCTAATTCTAAACTCCCTCCCTGGAAAATTTCACCCACTCCTAGGCATCAGCTATCACTTCTGTACACCCAGCTTCCCTCAAATGCCAGAATGATGAACACCATCCTTATTCTGTGGGCCAATGGGAGCAACTTTTTCTGGACAAAAGTCATTTAAAAAAAAATGCTGGAGGCAAGCATTTTTAAAGAATATATTATCTTTTTTAAAAATTCAGAAAATACAGTAACTGATGTTCTCATCACTAGAGGATTTCTTTTTTTGGCTCAAAATGCAGAGACCACAGAGCCAGCATGCACATCGTACGTAATACAATTCATGCTGTGCATCCATCCAGACAGTTTGTGTAAGGTGAGCCCCAGTGGCACAGGGTAAGGGCTTGGGGAAGTGGAGGGTAAATATGCAAGTTGGCACCGTTAGGAGATTCTCGGGGGCTGGCGCAGCAGGATCAGGAAGTGAAATCTGTGGCGGGGCCTGGGAAGTCGGGGGTCGGGGGAAGGTATATGGCAGAGCAGAGGGTATTGAGTCTGAGTAGGAAACAAAGAAGGACGGGTCAAGAGCGGTGATAATAGATGTGAAATGCTGTGTGAATTATTACTTTCTTTTTCCTTTCTCAACCTACAAAACAGTGGAAGGCATTTTTTGGCACCATGATTCCGGAAGAGGAGAAGCAGAGAGCAGAGGTTTGCGGAGGAAAACTTTAACGTTTCTCCATCCCACAGAGGATCACATGCTGTGCCCACATCCCCTGTAACAGGCAGCGCAGCCTGTGACTCAGGCCTGAGATGGTGAAGTGGCTGCCCCAACCTCAAGCCATCAAGGAGAGCTCAGGAATGAGACACAGAGTGCACCAATTGTCAGCTTTACTGTTTTCCATTCTGTGTTTAACTCAAAATCAGACAGCCCAAATGCCAGAGAGCCACATCAGAGTTTTGACAAAATGGGCTTGGCAGGCAGGGTACAGTGACTCACACTTGTAATCCTAGCACTTTGGGAGGCCAAGGTGGGCGTAACACTTGGGGTCAGGAGTTCAAGACCAGCCTGGCCAACATAGTGAAACTCCTTCTCTACAAAAAGTACAAAAATTAGCCAGAAATCGCTTGAACCCGGGAGGAGGAGGTTGCAGTGAACTGAGATGGTGCCACTGCACTCCAGCCTAGGCAATAGGGCGAGACTCCATCTCAAAAAAAAAAAAAAAAAAAAGAAAGAAAGAAATGAGTGGCTGCCTGTTAGAATGACCTTGGGACCTTATTAAAATGTTGGTACTGGCCGGGCGCGGTGGCCCATGCCTGTAATCCTAGCACTTTGGGAGGCTGAGGTGGGTGGATCACCTGAGGTCAGGAGTTCAAGACCAGCCTGGCCATCATGGTGAAACTTCATCTTAAAAAAAAAAAAATGTTGGTACTGACAAAGACCCTTTGCTTGGCCAAACTTTAATAAGGCTTCTGAACCTCCCCTTAGGCCCATCTGTACGTGTGCTTTAAAATCCAGTTTTAGCAAAAGAACCCTGCTGAGGCCATTTAGCCAGAACCCCCTACCCTTGATATCTGGTCAATCTGATCATCATAGATACCTGATTGGGTTCCTCATTCCCCTGCCCCTGCCGCCCCCGCCCCCGTGACGTCTGATCACTTTGGCCTGTATTCAGCAAGAATCCTGTTAGGTCAGTCTAGCCAGATTCTCCTTACCCCTGATGTTTTTTCTTAGTAATGTCTTTCTTCTTTCTTTCTTTCCTTCCTTCCTTCCTCTTTCTTTCTCTCTCTCTTTTTCTTTCTTTCTTTTTTGAGACAATCTTACTCTGTCACCTAGGCTGGAATGCAGTGGCACAGTCTCAGCTCACTGCAACCTCTGCCTCCTGAGTTCAAGCAATTCTGCCTCAGCCTTCTGCATAGCTGTGATTAGAGGTGTGTGCCACCATGCCTGGTTAATTTTTTGTACTTTTAATAGAGATGAGGTTTCATCATGTTGGCCAGGCTGGTCTCGAACTCCTGACATCAGGTGATCACCCACCTCACCCTCCCAAAGTGCTGGGATTGCAGGTATGAGCCACTGTACCCGGCTCATTTTTTTTCTTTAACAGTGCCCAAGCCCCTGGTCTGGAGATTCTGACTCCACAGGTCTGGAGTGGGGCTTGATCACCCATATTTTGAACATATGTTCCGAGTGATGCTAATACTGCTAGTGAATTCTGTCCAGAACAGTGTCAAATGCTTGCCTGAACATTAGAATCATCTGGGTGCTTTTGAAAAACCCCAATGCCAGCCAGGCATGGCAGCTCATGCCTGCAATCCCAGCACTTTGGGAGGCCGAGGTGGGTGGATTGTTCGAGCTCAACAGTTCAAGACCAGCCTGGGCAACATGGTGAAACCCTGTCTCTAGAAAATATACAAAAATTAGCTGGGCGACCGGGCGCGGTGGCTCACGCCTATAATCCCAGCACTTTGGGAGGCCAAGGCGGGCGGATCACGAGGTCAAGAGATCGAGACCCTCCTGGCCAACATGGTGAAACCCTGTCTCTACTAAAAAAGTACAAAAAATTAGCCGGGCGTGGTGGTGCGTGCCTGTAGTTCCAGCTACTCGGGGGGCTGAGGCAGGAGAATTGCTTGAAACTGGAAAACAGAAGTTGCAGTGAGCCGGGATCGCGCCACTGTACTCCAGCCTGGCGATAGAGTGAGACTCTGTCTCAAAAAAAAAAAAAAAATTAGCTGGGCATGGTGGCGCATGCAGGTAATCCCAGTTACTTGGGAGGCTGTGGCACAAAAATTGCTTGAACCTAGGAGGCAGAGGTTGCTGTGAGCTGAGATCGCACCACTGCACTCCAGCCTGGGTGACAGAGTGAGACTCTGTCTCAAATAAAATAAAAAAAAATAAATGTAGGCCAGGCCCAGTGGCTCACGCCTGTAATCCTAGCACTTTGGGAGGCTGAGGCAGGCGGATCATGAGGTCAGGAGCTCAAGACCATCCTGGCTAACATGGTGAAACCTGGTCTCCACTAAAAACACAGAAAATTAGCCGGGCATGGTGGCATGCACCTGTAATCCCAGCTACTTGAGGCTGAGGCAGGAGAACTGCTTGAACCTGGGAGGCAGAGGTTGCAGTGAGTAGAGATCGTGCCACTGCACTCCAGCCTGGGTGAGAGAGCCAGACTTCGTCTCAAAGTAAAAAAAAGGAATTTTCACAAAAATAAGAAAGAAAACCCCCAGTGCCTAGCTTCCATACTGAACCCATTAAAACCAGACTTTCTGGGCAGAGCCTGGATGTCAGTGTTTGAGAAGCTCCAGATGACTCTAATGCTTGGTCAGGGCTGACACTCCTGCTGCCTCATCAGATCTCTGTCCCGAGACCTTCGTTTCAGTCTCTCCTGGGGAAGGGTCCGCCCTGACCTCTGGCCTTTCATTATTTCCTCTATCCCAGCCCTCTGCCCAAGCCCACAGCTCCTCGAGCTTCCTCAGTGCTCACATTCACCCTTATATCCATTAAAGTCCCCTCATCCTTCCAGGCACATATTAAGCCCCAGCTGTCCAAAGAAACTTCCAGGACATTCAGTGGCCTCCTCCTTCTCTGGGAGTTCTCCCAGCCCTCGGCCCTGGGAGCACACACTTCAGCCTGTTTTACAGCAGGACCTGACTGCTTCGTGTCTCAACTGGAGCAAGGACACATGTGATGCCTCTGCTCCTCAAGCAGCCCAGGAAAGAGTCTATTCAATTCCACTCAAGGTCTGTGCTGGGGGCTTGGCACTGGGGGTGAGGTGCACAGAGACAAAGAATAGCCCATGTCTCATGGTTTAGCTGCAGGGTGCAGTGAGCAGGGAGCCATCATACCCAGTGAAACCGCAGACAGACTTCCTCTAGGTGGGGAATTCCACGGAATCACAGATGTCAGCATTAGAAAGTGCTAAAGTTCTTATCTACTCCTGCTCTGCCTGCAACACCCTACACATACCCATACACACACAGTGCAGAAATCTCTTCTATAGCATCCCTTATCATCCTCTTCTTGAAGCCTTCCAGTGATGGGGAACTCACCACCTTACCAAACAGCCTCTTCTACACCTCTTAAAGCCTTTACTTTTCCCCACTCTGTTATAATGTGGTGAGTTATGGAGCTGCCCATCTCCACTACTACACAGTAGGGTCCTGAAGGCCAGAAGTATATTTTGCCTCTGGATCTAGCCGGAACCTCATGCAGGTGCTCAAAGAATGCATTTGATTAACTGGACCTACTGGGCTCCGATTATTAGATTGAGGTGGCCCCTAAGGGATAGCCCAGGATTTCAAAAGGCTGGGACAGGCTGGAGCAGCACCGGCAGGCAGAGAGCAGGGGCTAGGGGTCTCATGAGACTGCTGTGGGGCTGGAGGTGGGGAAGAGGCAAGCCCTGCTGGCTGTCCCATGGTCCTGACTTAAGCTGTCCTTGAGGACACACTAGGGGACCTGGGAGAGGGGGTCACTGTTACACACACCTTTAAGGAAAGGCTTGACAGCCGTCAGAGGGACAAAAATCCTGCCGGGGTCCAGTAGTACCTTTGCCTTCCTCAGACCCTGATTCCACTAACCCCCAAAAGGTCTCTTCCCTTCACAGTCCCTGCTTGCCCCTAGGTGTGAAATGAAACAGCACTTCCCCTTCTCCTGGAGAAGGGGTGGAGAGGTAGTCTTCCAGGCTAGAAACCACTCCAAATCTCCCAGCCTGGGACATGGCATTCTCAGGATCTGGATCCGGAGGCTTCATCTGGGGATTCTGAATGGTCTTTCCCCTGATACCAAATAGGTCTCCTACCCTTTCCCAGGCTCCACCACCTCCTCCCTCCACACATCCTACTTCAGACAGTCCACCTAGACCCCCGGCCAAGATCTTCCAGAGTTTGCAAAATAATCAGATGTGCCACTTGGATTTGAATTCAAATGGCTAGGACTGCCCTGCCCCCCACCAAACCACTCCCACCCAAATAGCCAGTCACACCACAGTCCAGTCTCCGAGCCATGCAGCTTCTAATCTGATTTCACCTACAGTCTGGCTGAGGGGCTTCAGGAGCAGTGTGGGGGCCTCTGTCAGGAGGTCTGGCATAGCCGGGACAAGCCCTGACCCAAGAGTTCGTCCATGGGCAGGGTGGCACAGCCCACAATCCTCCCGGGCGGCTTCAAGACTGCCATCAGATCATGTGCCTGGAGCCTGGCATAAGGCTGGCAGGAGAGCAGGCTGGGGGAACACCACCCTGGCACAAGGTGGCATCCAGAAATGTGGGTCTCTGTTCCCAGACCACAACAGCCAGCCCTCACCTGTCCACCCAGAAGGGTCCCGGCCAGCCTCGCTGGCAGCCACCCTCCCACCTTCACCTTTCAACACTCCTACTTTCCTTTCTTCCTCCTACTTCTGCTTCCTAGGTTCGTCTTCCTCCCGGCCTGCCCCACCCAGCTTCTCACTTCCCTACTACTTCTCTGGCTGCCCCACCCACCAGCCCCACCCCTGGGATCCTTCCCCAGCCGGCATGGAGGCAAGGTCCCCAGAAAGGGAGGGGCAGCAGGCCTGAAGCAGAAGAGCAGGCACTGGGGTGGGCAGTGGGTATGCCAGGCCGTAGGGTGGCTGGAGGTCCACCCAGCCCTACCACAGTGGCCTCAGCCGGCTGCAGGTCACAGCCAAGGCAGATCAGGGAGGGCATCTCTGGGTCTGAGACCAGCAAGGAAAGCCATGCTCTCCACTCAGGACCTGGGGTAGGCGCTGCACAGTCCTCACCACTGCTGGCTTAGTCACATTTCCTGGGCAGGGTAACTGGCTCCGAATCTCTTTTTCCTCCTCCCTCAACTTGTCTATCTCCTTGCCCCGAATGCAAGTATTTGATTTTGTTTTAGGATCAGTTTTTTGGGGTTTTTTTGTTTTGTTTTTGAGACTGGGCTCACTCTGTCACCCAAGCTGGAGTGCAGCGGCATGATCACGGCTAACTGCAGCCTTGAAATCCTGGGCTCAAGTGATCCTCCTGCTTCAGCCTCCTGAGCAGCTGAGACCACAGCCCTGCACCAACACGCCCCATTAATTTTTTTATTTTTTTAATTTTTTCTAGAGACAGGGCCTTGCTATGTTGCCCAGGCTGGTCTAGAATTCCTGAGCTGAAGCAATCCTCCCATTTTGGCCTCCCAAAGTGCTGGGATTACAGGCGTGCGCTACTTACTGCGCCTGCCTAAACTCAGTTCTCAGGAAGTGGCTGAGGCCATAAAACACTCTTTGCCATCTTCCACATGCCACGGTGATGCCTCTTGGGTCTCTCTTTTTTGTTTTAAAGAGATAGGGTTTCTTCATGTTGGTCAGGCTGGTCTCAAATTCCTAACCTCAGGTGATCCGCCCACCTCGGCCTCCCAAAGTTTTGGGATTATAGGCATGAGCCACTGCCCGGCTTTTTTTAAAAAAAAATTTTTGCCTCTCAGGTCTCTACTCTTTTGTCTGCTTCTCATTCCTCAGATACTTATCATCAAGCCTTCTGGGCCCTGGGCCCTCTGAGAGACAGCCCATCCTGGGTTGACTCAGGGCAACTATCCTTCCTACATCACAGTCACAGGACCCTAGAGCATGTCTCCTCCCACTTGCTGGCTTTCGGGAGGACACCAAGGCCCTAAGAGCACAAGAGACTGCCCCCATACACACAGGGATCGGAAGTCACCATGCCCAGCTAAACAATAACTTTTTAAAAAATTGAGATGGGGCTGGGCAAAGTGGCTCACACCTGTCATCGCAGCACTTTGAGAGGCTGAGGGAGGTGGATCACCTGAGGTTAGGAGTTCAAGACCAGTCTGACCTACATGGTGAAAACCCATCTCTACTAAAAATACAAAAATTAGCAGGGGATGGTGGCAAGCACCTATAATCCCAGCTACTCAGGAGTCTGAGAAAGGGGAATTGCTTAAACCTGCGAGGCAGAGGTTGCAGTGAGCCAAGATCACGCCATTGCACTACAGCCTGGGTGACAGGGCAAGACTCCATCTTAAAAAAAAAAAATAGGGTAGATTGGTAGATTGGTGGAGGGTAGGAGGAGGAGGGAGAGAATCAGGAAAAATAACTAATGGGTACCAGGCTTAATATCAGGGAGACAAAATAATCTGTACAACAAAGCCCCATGACACGAGTTTACTTATATAACAAACTTGCACATGTACCCCTGAACTTAAGATAATAGTCTAAAAAAAAAAAGGATAGTCTGGGTTGGAATCCCAGCAGGGCCTTGTCCCCACAAAACCAGAGGCTGGGTGGTTAACCTGGTCATGTGATAAGAGCTAGACAATTTGGCTCCTTACTAGCTGTGCAAGTGGCTTAACCTCCTGGAGCCTTCCTGTACCCAACCCATAACATGGGCATACAGTTAAATGTGAGGATAAAATGAGATTCTATGATTAATGAGCAAATAATAGATGCTCAATAAATCCAGACTTCTTTCCTCTTCCCTTTAGTTTGCAATCCATCTCAACAATGGGAATGTACTAAAGGACCCCAGTAAATGTGCCAGCAGCACCAGAGGCATCAGTATCCCTGGCCCCTCCCCTAGTTCCGGATTTCTTCATAGGAGGAAAGAAAGTTAAACCACAGAGCACTCTCCTCTTCCCATCCCCAGCCCCAGCGCTGGAAAGGTTCTCTGCTTTTGGCTGCACCAGCGCATACTTTGGGTGGCTCTTAAGTTCTGGATTCTGTGACCCACGGAGGGGACAAGGATGAATGGGAATCACTTCCTCACACTCAAGCCTCTCCAAGCTAAAGGTAGTCCCATCATCACAGAAAAAAAAAGGGGGGAGAGGTTTACACATTCACAGAGAAACACTTGGCTGGACGCGGTGGCTCACGCCCCTAATCCCAACACTTTGGGAGGCCAAGGTGGGCGGATCACCTGAGGTCAGGAGTTCGAGACCAGCCTGACTAACGTGGAGAAACCCCGTCTCTACTAACAATACAAAAATTAGCTGGTCGTGGTGGCGGGCGCCTGTAGTCCTAGCTACTCGGAAGGCTGAGGCAGGAGAATCGCTTGAACCCGGGAAGCGGAGGTTGCAGTGAGCCGAGATCGCGCCATTGCACTCTAGCCTGGGCAATAAGAGCAAAAGTCCTTCTCAAAAAACAACAACAGCAAAACAAAAGGGCCTGTCACTCAGCCTAGGGCTCTGGGGAGCGGCTAGGAACTCAATGCACGTGCTAATGAGTTACCTGGTAACTAGACTCTAGAACTAGTTTTTTTACCAGACGCACAGTGTTCTACCCTTGTGGTCTCCCCTGAGCACTGCTGCTTAGTTTGTCCCAAATGAAGTAAAATAAAGCACTTCTTTAGCATGGACCCACCCTCTCTCGCCTCTTCTTACAGGAAGCCAGGAGACTGCGCGCCCCTTAAGAGCGGCCCCCGGCTGTGGGAGAAGAGGAGGGAGCCGGGCGCCCCCGAACGGGCTAAGCCCTTTCGACCCCTACAGGGGAAGCCCGGGTCCCCGGCGACCGGACCCCAAAGCGCGCTACTTGCCTGCCAACGCCTTGATCCGAGGCTCTGGGCGCTGTCTCAGCCGCCCCCCGCCCCCTGGAGGTGCGTGGCCGGGAGCCGCCCCCAGTGAGTCAGAGGGAGGGGCCCGACGGTCTGAGCTGGCGGGGGCGCCCCTACCGGAGACTGGGGCGCCCGAAAGGCTCCTAGAATTGGGGGTGGGAAGGAGGATATTGGGGAAACTAAAGACAAGCTTCCTATGCTGTAAACTTTGCGAGAAGATTGTAGCGTTCACTTCCATTCCATCGTTAGGCCCCCGGCGTCAATCACCCTGTGAGCAGCTACTGTTCTGTGAGCGCCTATGTGCTTGGTGCGTGTCACGTCTACCATCATTATTCCTGCTGGAAACATGAAGTCTTGAGGAGGCTCAGAGAAGGTAAGTAATTTGTCCAGAGTCACACTGCTAGTTCGGTAGCAGAACTGGGATTCTGGGTTTTTTGTTTGTTTGTTTGTTCGTTTGTGGTTTTTTTGACAGGGTCTCATTCTGTCGCCGGACCTGGAGTGCAGTGGTGCGATCACGGCTCACTACAGCCTCAACCTCTCAGGCTCAAGTGATCCTCCCACTTCAGCCTCCTGAGTAGCTGAGACTGCAGGCATGCGCCACCATGCCCAGCTAACTTTTTTTTTCTTTGTAGAGACAGAATCTCACTATGTTGCCCAGGCTGGTCTCAAACTCCTAGGCTCCAGTGATCCTCCTGCTTTGGCCTCCCAAAGTGCTGACATTACAGATGTGAGACACCACAGCTGACTGCTGAACCAGGATTCTAACCGAGGCTGATCTGACCCGCAACACCTGACCCGCAACACCTGACCCTTCTCTTCTTCATTCAGAAGAAAACAGGCCAACCAGTGGCTGCACCAGGAAGCCTGGCCTTCTGGAAACATGTTGGACAGCAAAGGGTCCACACTTCCACCTTGGCTCCTGAATGTGGCATGGCCAACCCATGAGAGATGTCAGTTGACAAAGAGCATGAGGATCAGGCCATGGCCTCGTGACACAGTGGTATGATGCTTTTCTGGGAGGCAGCTTCAAAAATCCCAACAAGAATGAGTTTCTCTGAAGCCAGCCACGGGTGGGACCTGGAGTAAGGATACAATCTTTCGGTCTGGGTGACCTCAGACAAGCACATTCCACCAAGGACTGCTCAGAAACCACCTCCCTCTGCTTACTACCTGCCTGCCTTTAACCAACTGTGCTCACTCTGGAGACTCAGCTTAAATATCCCTCCTCTGAAACTCCCTCCTCAGTGCTTCCCAGGTATTCTGGGCATCAAGCCATTGGGCCACCTGCGTCTACACCCCCATGGGAAAACTTCTCAGCCACATCCGATAGCAAAAGTGGATTTGGATCCATGGGCAACCTGGCCTGCTTCCAGACAACTGGGCCTCTCCAAGGTCATGCTAGGCAGAGTCCTCCCAGAGCATTCAGTTTGGTTTGGTTTAGGTCAAATTTACAGTGAAATGAACAAATCATGCATACATTTAAATGAGTTTTGACAGATGCAACACCCATGTAACCTGAATCCCTACCAAGATAGAAAACACTTCTATCACGCCAGAAAGTTCCGTCCCCCCCATGTTTTATTGTCTACCACATGTGCCTCCTCCACCACAATGTTAGCAGCTCTAGTGCAAGGACCATGTCAAGTCATCCTTGCAACCCCAGCACCCTGCATAGCACCCAGCAGGTAACAGGCACTCAAAAATTTTTTTACTGAATTCATTAACAGATTAGACAGCAAAACCTCCACATTCTAATACTGCCCAGACTCTGTTGCCTTGGGATAATCCCTTAAGCCTTCCTAGCCACAGATTCCTCATCTGTGAAACAAGAACAGAAGCCCCAGCCCTACTACCACTACCTTAAAGGGTTGTGAGGATTCAATGAGAGACTGCTTTTTTTCTTTCCTTTTCTTTTCTTTCTTTTCTTTTTTTTTTTTTTTAAGAGACAGGGTCTCATTCTGTCACCCAGGCTCTGGAGTGCAGTGGCATGATCATAGCTCACTGCAGCCTTGAACTCCTGAGCTCAAGTGATCCTCCTGCCTTGGCCTCCCAAAGTGCTGGGCTTACAGGTGTGAGCCACTGTGCCCAGCCGGAAGGATCTGCAAAAAGAATGAAGGCTTGGACAATGCAAGGTCCCATTACCATTATTAATAAATTCCTACTTCTACAATGAATGTCTGGCTGAAGAAAACCAGGGAAGAGCCAGGCGCAGTGGCTCACGCCTTTAATCCCAGCACTTTGGGAGGCTGAGGTGGGCAGATCATGAGGTCAGGAGATTGACACCATCCTGGTCAACATGGTGAAACCCTGTCTCTACTAAAAATACAAAAATTAGCTGGGTGTGGTGGTGTGTGCCTGTAGTCCCAGCTATTCCGGAGGCTGAGGCAGGAGAATTGTTTGAACCCAGGAAGCAGAGGTTGCAGTGAGCCAGGATCACGCCACTGCACTCCAGCCTGGCAACAGAGCGAGACTGCATCTCAACAAAATAAAACTAGGAAAGAGAATCACTGGACACTGGTTTCCGGGCTTGGCTGCTTGGGCTCTGGCCAAGTTGTGGGGATGTCCAGGACAATAAGCTTTCTGCTTCTGTGTCTGTAGACTGGGGGTATGAACTCATTTCCAGCGCTGAGAAGTTCTGAAATTGCAAAAGATTCTTCCTAGCAAGTTCCTGACTTGTTTTCTAACTACCCTGCCACGTGGCCCTCTTTGGGCCTCAGTTTCCCATCTGTGAATGAAAGCACTAGACTCAAAGGGTCCCTTCTGGCTCCTCTGACTCCAACCCAGAGGCACAGCTCAGGGTGAGCTGTTGCATTTCCTCATCATGGGGACTGACAGGATCTTTTGCAATGCTTAATTCTGACATCAAAATTCCCCCAAATATTTCTTTTTTTTTTCTTTTTCGGAAACGGAGTCTCACTCTTAGTTTGTCCCAAATAAAGTAAAATAAAGCAATGGCATGATCTCGGCTCACTGCAACCTTCCCTTCCTGGGTTGGAGTGATTCTCCTGCCTCAGCCTTCCAAGTAGCTGGGACCAACAGGCATGCGCCACTATGCCAGGCTAATTTTTTGTTTGTTTGTTTTTTGAGATAGAGTCTCACCCTGTTGCCTAGGCTGGAGTGCAGTGGTGCGATCTCGGCTCACTGCAACCTCAGCTTCCCATGTTCAAGCAATTCTTCTGCCTCAGCCTCCCAAGTAGCTGGGACTACAGGCGCCCATCACCACACCAGGCTAATTTTTGTATTTTTAATAGACATGGGGTTCTACCATGTTGGCCAGGCTGGTCTCGAACTCCTAACCTCAGATGATCCACCTGCCTCGGCCTCCTAAAGTGCTGGGATTACAGGCATGAGCCACCGTGCCCGGCCATTTTTTTTGTATTTTTAGTAGAGATGGGGTTTCACCATTTTGGCCAGGCTAGTCTCAAACTCCTGACCTCAGATGATCCACCCTCCTCGGCCTCCCAAATTGCTGGGATTACAGGTGTGAGCCACCTCGCTGGCCCCAAATATTCCCTTGAAGACATTGATTCAGGATGCTTCTAGCTGTTAAACTTGATTTGCAAATAAATTTTTCTGGATCATTTCACAGGCCCTGGGGAATGGCCAGGGGTGTGGATGACCGTATTTTCTGAATAAAGCTCAAAACTCAAAGTTTTGCCTTGTTGTTGTTGTTTTTTAAGACGGGGTTTCACCATGTTGGTCAGGCTGGTCTTGAACTCCCGACCTCAGGTGATCTGCCCGCCTTGGCCTCCAAAGTGCTTGGATTACAGGCATGAGCCACCACGCCTGGCCTTGCCTTGTTTTTCTTAAATCACTGCTGGGTTCTGGGGGCAATCAGAATAGTGACATGCTGGAATTCCTTGTGAGTTCTTGGGAAAGTGGGACTGTCCAGTATAGCAAGAGGGGTCTGGGGAGGACACCAGGTGCCTGGGATGGGAGGGCTAGTCCCCCAGAAGACAGGTTTACCCCTGTACAGCCAGCGTCACACTGGGTACTCAACACCATAACAGCTAACACTATTGAGTGCTGCCACTGTGTGCCAGGTGCTATCCTTGATATCATTTTCTCATTTAATCCTCGCATTTGCTCTCTAACATAGATCCTCTTATCATCCTCCTTCGACAGACAAGGAAACAGAGGTAAAGTAGGTCAAAATCACTTGTTCTAGGTCCCACTTAGTGAGTGGCAGAGGATAGGTGGGAACCCATGTAGTGGGAGCCCACACCCTCCCCACTATCACCACATGCCAGTGCCAGCTGTGAGTCCTTTCACATACAAAGAGCTATCTCAGCTCTTTTTTTTTTTGAAACAGAGTCTGGCTCAGTCACCCAGGCTGGAGTGCAGTGACACGATCTCAACTTACTGCAAACCCTGCCTCTTGAGTTCAAGTGATTCTCCTGTTTCAGCCTCCTGAGTAATTGGGATTACAGGCGTGTGACACCATGCCTGGCTAATTTTTTTGTATTTTTAGTAGAGACAGGATTTCACCATGCTGGCCAGGCTGGCCTCAAACTCCTGACCTCAGGTGATCCACCCACCTCGGCCTCGCAAAGTGCTGGGATTACAGGCGTGAGGCATCTCGCCTGGTCTCAGCTCTTGCTCTAGATACCTTGCTTATCTAAAAAAATTTATTTCAAGCCGGGCGCGGTGGTGCGTGCCTGTAGTCCCAACTACTCGGGAGGCTGAGGTAGGAGGATCGCTTGAGCCCAGGAGTTCTGGGCTGTAGTGCGCTATGCCGATCGGGTGTCCGCACTAAGTTCGGCATCAATATGGTGACCTCCCGGGAGCGAGGGACCACTAGGTTACCTAAGGTGGGGTGAACCGGCCCAGGTCGGAAATGGAGCCGGTCAAAACTACCGTGCTGATCAGTAGTGGGATCGCGCCTGTGAATAGCCACTGCACTCCAGCCTGGGCAACATAGTGAGACCCCGTCTCTTTAAAAAAAAATAAATTGAAAAAAATGTATTTCAAAATAATTATAGACTCACAAAAAGTTGCGAAAACAGTACTGAGTACTGATACATGCTACAGCCTAGATGAATTTTGAAAACATTGTGCTAAGTGAAAGAAGCAAGTTACAAAAGAACACATACTGTATGGTTCCATTTATATGAAATGTTCAGAATAGGCAAATCTATAGAAAGTAGATTAGTGGTTGCCTAGGGCTGAAGAGGATGGAGGGGGCTGGGGAAGGACTGCTAATGGGTACATGTTTATTTTGGGGATGATGAAATATTCCAAAATTAGATTGTGATAATGATTACACAACTCTGAACATACTAAAATGCTGAATCGTACACTTTAAACGGGTGAATTATATGGTATATTATATCTCAATAAAGCGAAAGGGCTCTGTAACCTTTGAGTTTCCTGACCCAACTGCACCCCATTTAAAAAAATAAAACAAGGGCCAGGTGCAGTGGTTCATGTCTGTAATACCAGCACTTTGGGAAGCTGAGGCAGGCAGATCACTTGAGGCTGGGAGGCAGAGGTTGTGGTGAGCCGAGATCACGCCATTGCACTCCAGCCTGGGCAACAAGAGCAAAACTCCATCTCAAAATCTCAAAATCAATAAATAAATAAAATAAAAAAGGTCTAGGGAAATCCTATCACCCAGCTTCTCCCAAAGGAGATTTCTTACATAAATATAGTAAATGTACCTTCCCTTTTCCCTTTTTTTTTTTTGAGAGAGACTCATTGTGTCACCCAAGCTGGAGGGCCGTGACACAATCACACAGTCTCTCCTGCGTTCAAGCATATCTCCTGCCTCAGCCTTCCGAGTAGCTGGGATTACAGGCATGTGCCATCATGCCTGGATAATTTTTATATTTTTAGTAGAGATGGGGGTTTCGTCATGTTGGCCAGGCTGGTCTCGAACCCCTGACCTCAGGTGATTCGCCCACCTCAGCCTCCCAAAATCCTAGGATCATAGGCGTGAGCCACTGCACCAGACCATACCCTCCCTTTTAAGGTAAGGCTCCTGAAGGCCCAGACCTTTTCTACCGTGCTTTGAGGTCTGATCCTGATAATAATAACACCTCACTCATACCCTGGGCTTTGCAGGTTACAAAACACCCCTCCTCCTCACCCACTCCCAAACTCGGTTGATTTTTATCTTCAAAGCAGACTTGTAGGCTAGGGTGGACCATAGGTTTTCTTGGTCAGGAGAGAATTCTTCCCACCCTGGGCTCCCCTCTGTAGTGGTGCCAAATAAAAATGTGATCAGTCAAGCCTGTAAGGTAACCAGCACTAATGTGCGGAGTCAGTCCCGGGCAGGCCTGTTTATTATTTTGAAACACTACTGACCGCACATTCTGGCCGAGATCCTCGCCTGGCCCAGCCTTGCCCGCCAGGCCAGGGCTGGGTCTCCTAGTCCAAGTTCTCACTAGAGGGCAGACCACAGCCAGAGCGCGTCCCTCTTTGTGCCTCGGTTTGCCCACGTATAGGTTAGTCCCGCAGGCGTGGCGGGTACATCTCAGGGTCGGCAGAAAGTACCACTGGGAGCCTAGCCGGAGTTGCGGGCCTCGCGCCGGGCCCACTGTCCAGATCCAGGCACACGAGAAAAACGAGGACACGGGAGGGCTGCATGCCCAGCTGCTGGTGCGGCCACAACCCAGCCCCAACCTGGGGCCTAGACCCCTACAAACTACAAATCCCAGCAGGCAGTGGGCTGCGGGGCGGGGTCTCGGAAGATGTCGCCTGCAGTGCCCTTGCTGAGCTCAGGTCCGGAGGGCCCTCGGGACGAGGTTAGGAGGGGACGGGAGCACCAGAATAGACCCTCGGACACACTTACACACCGAGTCTCTCACACACGCGCGCGCACACACACACACACACACGCACGCTCGCGGGCGCCAGGGCGTCCTGGCCCCGCCCCTACAAACTACAAATCCCGGCAGGCAGCGGGCCGCGGGGCGGGGTCTCCGGAGCTGATCAGGAAGCGAAGATTGCGCCAGGCCGGGTGGGATCCGGTTGACTAGCAGGGGCCTCCCGTGGTGGGAAGGAGATGGCCTTCTCTCCTCGCAAACCCAGCTCCCCACCCCTGCACGCGCCGCTCTACCCTGGAGTCGCTGGTCCGACCTCTCCTCTGCGAACCTGAGCCCCACCCTGCCCTCCCTACGAGGTTGGGGCCGTGGGAGAAGAGGATGGTGGGTGGGAGGATTGGGCTCACAGCTTGGTAGGTACGCAGAGTGACCTCCTGAACCCATCCTCCATTGCCCAGAGCAAACTCGCATTCCTGGAGGGAGGAGCAGCGCAGACCCTGAGGCTGAACTAGGTCTGTTAGGGTCCCTGTGTGGCCTGCAGGACTCCTGGAGAAGCCCAGGGAAGGCCTGGGTCCTCCAACTCCTAGATGTAGGTCCCAGGGTTTTCAGGCCACGGTATCTGACCGTCGTCGGCGCCTAGCGCCGAGGCATTAATTTTACATGGCAGAGTCAAGGTGAAGGTTAGGAGGCTGCCAGGAGGTAATAACCAGGGCACTCGCATTCAGCATCCTCTCTCTTAAAGCACTCTTCTCACACCTCAGGGTCAAATGTCAGAACTCTTTTCCTAACTTCCTAGGTTACCCAAGAAGCTTCTGAGACGCTACAGAAGGGACTTACCCAGACCCTTCAGTGCAAGCCAGGAACTCAGGGGCCGGCCTGCTCGGTGGGATGAGCTGTGCTGAGGCCCTACTTCATCCACCCTCTGGGGCCAGGGCAGCCTCTTTCCAGAGGCCTCTTCTCAGCTGATTTCTGGCTCCCAGGTGGGGGACTCAGGTTACACCTGTATCGGGAGCAGTAACACCACAGTGGCCAGCAACACACTGGACTTTCTGTCTCCAACTCCATTTTCAGCTTTTACACTTCCTGATCTGGGCATATATTTCGACATCCTGGATCATCAAGGAAGGAGGAAAATACCTAGTCAATGAAGGTTTCGCATGACCCTGTATGTCAGTGAGATTTCATTCTTGCTTAGTTAGGTTGAGGCGAGCTACTTCATAGAAATATTTCATTTAATCTCTGAACACCTAGAAACAGCTCCAGAAGGGATATTCAAAGTAGATTGCCCAGATTCTCTTGGTAGCAGATGTGGGGTTCATATTAACTGGTCAAGTGGTCCCTAAGCATGCCCATTTCTGCCTGGGAAGTTCTCAAAGGCTTGGTTTTCTGAGTGTTTCTGTTAAGACAACCAGCCTTTTGTTGAGTAGCCCTTCTACCCCTAGAGATGAGAGATAGGTACCATAGAAACTTGGAGACAGCTATTGGCTCAGTCCCTGGACTCTTTAATAAAAGGCCATCCTCTCTCTCTCTCTCTCGCTCTCTTTTTTTTTTTTGAGATGGAGTCTCAATCTGTTGCCCAGGCTGGAGTGCAGTGGCACAATCTCGGTCCACTGCAACCTCTGCCTCCTGAGCTAAAGCATTTCTGCCTCAGCCTCCCAAGTAGCTGGGATTACAGGCACACACCACTACGCCCGGCGCATTTTTGTATTTTTAGTAGAAACGGGGTTTCACCATGTTGGCCAGGCTGGTCTCGAACTCTTGACCTCAGGTGATCAACCTGCCTCGGCCTCTCAAAGTGCTGGGATTACAGGCGTGAGCCACCGTGCCCGGCCTGGAGTCCATTCTCTTATTATTAGAAATCTTATTATCAGAATGTGAGCTTCTGCATTCCAGGGCTTAGCACCAGACCCCCAAGTCAGTAATGGCCCGTGGGACATGCAATGCGCCAAAAACCGTTTAATACCCGTCTCTGCTCCCGGAAGATCCAACCAGCAACCAGCAGGGTGCAGTTAAAAGTTAGGTCATTACAGGGAATGTGGCCAAGGAAAGGCAAAGCCCAGCAAAAGTTGGGTTCTTTTGCTTTACGGGCCATTCCTTTATTTTACCTTCCTGATAATGAAAGCCTGGGACCGTGGTCCTCTAGGCTATGCCCCTTCCACCGTCAGCCTCTGGGCTCAGGAAATGAGCGACAGGCTGCCACGCTCCTCCTCACCACCAGGGGTCGCCCTCTCCCTTGGAACGACTGCTCAGGTCCCCATAGTGGCCTGGGACGAGGTGAGGGACGGTGGCTTTGGGTCTTTGTACATCAGATGGCCTTGGCCAACATCCATTCCTCTTTGGCCTCAGCTTTTCTGTTGGTAAAAGGGAGGAAGGGTGATCTCAGGGCCCTCCAGGCCCATCGAGGAAGGAGATTGGGATGGAGACATCAGGGAGCCACCGAGTCCAGTCTCTCCTAACGGGGAGGGTAGAAGGCCTGCTGGTTTTCCAAACCCTCTCCCATTCCCAGTCCTGGGAGAAAGGAACAAGGAAGCAGCAGGCACAGGGGAAGCTTGGCTCCCAGGCTCTGCACTGAAGAAAAAAGCCTCTCAAGCAGGGCCATGCTACATTTGGTGGGGGAGGGAAAGGGCAGGGGAGGAATGGACGCCCCACCCCCTCAGGAAAGGCAATAGAGGAAAGGACCCAGTGGGGTGGGGAAGGTCAGTCAGAGATATCCAGAGAAGACAGTCCTTATTGATCCATCTGCACTGGGGAAAAAGGGGTTGTTTTCAGCAGGTAAATACAGCGGGGGCCTCAGGGTGTTGTGCCTCAGCCTAGGCCTGGTAGTCCCTGACATAGGACAGGAAAAGAGCAAGACACGGGCCTTCCGGAGAAGAGAGACCAAAGATGTTTGCAGAGAGGCAGGCTTTGCGCAACCTGTAAAGAATGAGTAAGATTTGAATAGCAGCTACAACAAATATTGATTGAGAGCCTGCTGTGTGCCAGGCTTGGAATTTGGCCGTGAACCTAGCAGACACAGTGGCTGCCCATTTACATAGCGTGCAGTCGAGTGTGGGAGTTTACAGTCTAGTGAAATAAACCTGTAGATTTAATTATGGTGAGACCTCAGAGAGTGGGGTAGGGGACTGCCCTGGTCTGGAGGGTCACCTAAAATGGGGCCTATAGGAGTAGGGAGGAAAGGGGCCAGGATGTTCCAGAGGAGGAGTAACAAGTGTACACTCCAGATAAGAAGGGCCTGGTGAAGATTAGAAAGGGTAGAAAGAAGCCATGTCACAGTTTGCAACCGCTCCCCCCAACACCCAACCTCGCCCGAGTTTACTGTGCACTTGATCACCTCCTGGGCTCTTTTGGGGGCAGAATCTGGGCAGCGGATGACTGGATCAAGCTGAAAGACAGCTAAAGAGGCTGTGGTGGCCAGTGTGGTGGCTCAGACCTGTAATCCCAGCACTTTGGGAGGCCGAGGCAGGCGGATCACCTGAGGTCAGGAGTTTAAGACTAGCCTGGCCAACATGGCGAAACCCTGTCTCTACTAAAAGTACAAAAATTAGCCGGGCATGGTGGCAGGTGCCTATAATCCCAGCTACTCAGGAGGCTGAGGCAGGAGAATCTATTGAACCTAGGAGGCGGAGGTTTCACTGAGCCGAGCAAGATTGCACCACTGCACTCCAGCCTGTGCAACAGAGCGAGACTCTGTCTCAAAAAAAAAAAAAAAGCTGTGGCTGAGGGCAGGAGGATAAAGAGCTGAGGTGGAGGTAAGAGGGCTGGGCTCTGGGAGACTGAGCCTCCAGGTAGCTGGGATTACAGGCACCTGTGAAGAGGGTGTAGCCATTTTGGGGATAACGTTTTTTAAAGTACGATATACATTTCAAGAGTCCTTTTTTCTTTAGTTTTTTTTTTTTTTTTGTACTGTTTTGCTGCTACTAAGAATGCCCTTGGCCAGATGGGATGGCTCATGCCTGTAATCCCAGCACTTTGGGAGGCCGAGGTGGGCAGATCATCTGAGGTTGGGAGTTTGAGACCAGCCTGACCAACATGGAGAAACCCCGTCTCTACTAAAAATACAAAATTAGCCAGGCGTGGTGGTGAATGCCTATAATCCCAGCTACTTGGGAGGCTGAGGCAGGAGGGTCACTTGAACCTGGGAGGTGGAAGTTGCAGTGAGCTGAGATGAGGCCACTGGACTCCAGCCTGGGCAACAAGAGTGAAAGTCCGTCTCAGAAAAACAAAAAACAAAAAATGCCCTGTTGGCCAAGTGCGGTGGCTCACGTCTATAATCCTAACACTTTGGGAGGCTGAGGCAAGTGGATTGCTTGAGCCCAGAAGTTCAAGATCAGCCTGGACAACATAGTGAAATCCTGTATCTGTTTTAAAATTAAAAAAAATAAAAAGAATGCCTTCTCTTTTTTAAAAAAATAAGAATGCCTTTGCCATATTCTGTAAGGATTGAGTAAATATCTAGAAATTCCACTAAAATTTCCTTAAGTCAACAGGACGCAGAATGGTCCGCCTGGACCCGCCACGTTGGAAGAGCAGAGAGAAGGTGAATGTGAGGGAGTCCCTGGGAATCAATGGAGGGACTGGGGCTGGGGAGGTAGGAGGGGCCTGATCTTTCCAGGCAGCAAGAAGCATTTGGTCTCTGTTCAAGGCAGAGCTGTGACACAACCAGAGCTACTGTGAACAAAGGTTCTGGAACAGGGCAGGGCAGGACAGATGAATGGGACAGAGGCACACCACCTTGGTGGGACAAAGAGAAGATAAGAAGGTGCTGCTGGCTGGACGCTGTACCCTAGAGGCTGGCGAAAGCCGACCTCAACTCTCAGCCCTGGGCCTAACCCTTGGAGGACCTGAGCAGAGCTAGTGAAATGCCCTCCAGGAAAACAGGGACAAACTACACACCAGACTTTTTTGTTTGTTTGTTTTGTTTTGTTTTCTCAAACAGTGTTTTGCTCTTGTCTCCCAGGCTGGAGTGCAATGGAGAGATCTTAGCTCACTGCAACCTCCATCTCCCAGGTTCAAGCGATTCTCCTGCTTCAGCCTCTCTAGTAACTGGGATTACAGGCACCTGCCACCACGCCTGGCTAATTTTTGTATTTTTAGTAGAGACGGGGTTTTGCCATGTTGGCCAGGGTGGTCTCGAACTTCTGATTTCAGGTGATCCACCTGCCTCGGCCTCCCAAAGTGCTAGGATTACAAGCGTGAGCCACTGCAGTGGCCTATTTTGTTATTTATTTATTTATTTTGAGAGAGTTTCGCTTTTGTTGACCAGGCTGGAGTGCAATGGCATGATCTTGGCTCACTGCAACCTTTGAATCCCGGGTTCAAGTGATTCTCCTGCCTCAGCCTCCCGAGTAGCTGAGATTTCAAGCATTTGCCACCACGCCCGGCTAATTTTGTATTTTTAGTAGAGAGGGGTTTTTCCATGTTGGTCAGGCTGGTTTCGAACTCCTGACCTCAGGTGATCTACCCTCCTCAGCCTCCCAAAGTGTTGGGATTACAGGTGTGAGCCACCGCACCTGCCTGGTTTTTTTGTGTGTGTGGTTTTTTTTTTTTTGAGATAAAGTCTTACCGTGTCGCCCAGGCTGGAGTGCAATGGCACAACCTTGGCTCACTACAACCTCCACCTCCCACATTCAAGTGATTCTCCTGTTTCAGTCTCCCATGTTACTGGGATGATAGGTGTATGCTACAACGACCAGTTAATTTTTTGTATTTTTAGTAGAGGGGGTGTTAAATGTTGGCCAGGCTGGTCCTCCTGAGTAGCTGGATTACAGGCGCCCACCACAATGCCTGGCTAGTTTTTTGTATTTTTTAGTAGAGACAGGGTTTCACCCCGATGACCAGGCTGGTCTTGAACTCCTGACGTCAGGTGATCCACTCACCTCGGCCTGCCATGTGCTGGGATTACAGGGGTGAGCCACCGTGCCCGGCCAACAAACTACACACCAGTCTTTCTACCCACTCCTGGGGGAGAGAGTGGGAGGGTCTCTCACAAAGCTCTGAAGCTTCGGCAAGAAATGATTGTGCACCAGGGAGGGACGAGGCAGGGGCCTCTTCTAGGGAGCCATCTGTCCCTTGCTCTGTCAGTCCTTCGTCGCCCATCACAGCTGTCCCCAGAGTCAGCAGGCCTATGACGGCAGCAGGCGCGGGAAGAAGAGGGGCCTCAGCCAGCTTGTGCTCAGCCAGCCCCATCATCCATTGGTCCAGGACAGCACCGTTCCTCCCACTGCAAACCGCTTTCCCCTGGGATTGCCCCAGCTTCAGCTTGAACCCAACCATAGATAGAATTAAGGTGGCCGCAGGCCCTTCCACCAGGAACGTCTTGGGCCTCTAACCTGAGCACCCGCTCTGGCAAAAATGTCCTGAGGACTCAAGGCCCCTTACCCTCGTGGGATTCCTTCTCTACTTGCAGCTCCCTGCCCCACCACAGCCCCCTGTGTCCTCAGCTCCAGGCCTCTCCCCACACGCTTAGCCCTAACCTCGTGTTCAGAAAGTTCTTCCTACCTACACTTCTCTTGTCTTTGTGGGTTCCCATTCCACTGGGAGAGGAATCCTTGTGTTATCAGCAACTCTTCCACTCCCTTCACGAAGGGAAACCTGGCTTTCCCGTGGTGGCCCCCATATAATCTCCCATTGGCCTGGCCTCCTGCTCCCTGGCTCTCCCTTCCCCTAGTGCCTCTGTCTCCTAGTGCTTCCTCATATTTGAAGTCCAGGTCACATTTCCCTCCCTCTTTCCCTTCCTCCCTTCTTTTTCTTTCTTTCTATAATGATTGATTTTTTTAAATTATAAACATAATTCATCATTGGGCACAGTAGGTCACACCTGTAATCCCAACACTTTGGGAGGCTGAGGCAGGAGGATCATTTGAGGCCAGGAGTTTGAGACCAGCCTGGGCCACGTAGCAAGACCCCATGTCTACAAAAAATGTTTTCTAATTAGCTGGGCCAGCTGAGCAAGGTGGCCTACGCCTGTGATCCCAGCACTTTGGGAGGCTGAGGCAGGCAGATCACAAGGTCAAGAGATCGAGACCATCCTGGCCAACATGGTGAAACTCCATCTCTACTAAAAATACAAAAAATTTTAGCTGGGTGTGGTGGCATGCGCCTGTAGTCCCAGATACTCAGGAGGCTGAGGCAGGAGAATCACTTGAACCCGGTAGGCAGAGGATGCAGTGAGCCAAGATCACGCCACTGCACTTCCAGCCTGGCAACAGAGTGAGACTCCATCTTAGAAAAAAAAAAATTAGCTGGGCCTGGTGGTGTGATCATGTAGTCCTGGTTACTTGGGAGGCTGAGGCTGGAGGATGACTTGAGTCCTAACCTAAACCTGAGGCAGGAGTTTGAGACTGCAGTGGTCTATGGTCATGCCACTGCACTCCAGCCTGGGTGACAAAGTGAGACCCTATCTCTAAAAATAAACAGTCCCAGCTGGGCATGGTGGCTCACGCCTGTAATCCCAGCACTTTGGGAGGCCGAGACGGGTAGATCACCTGAGGTTAGGAGTTTGAGACCAGCCTGGCCAACATAGTAAAACCCTGTCTCTACTGAAAGTACAAAAAGTAGCAGGGCATGGTGATGCGCGTCTGTAATCCCAGCTACTCGGGAGGCTGAGACAGAAGAATTGCTTGAACCCGGGAGGCAGAGGTTGCAGTGAGCCGAGATGGCACCACTGCACTCCAGCCTGGGCGATAGAGCGAGACTCCATCTCAAAATAAATTAATAAATAGTTCCCAAGAGTATACAAGTATAACGCCATGACACTTAGTTCTATCTGGTTCCACCTTCGTAGGAGACACACACACACCTGGGCTCACTGTTTGGGTTTCTTGGCATTCATTTGGTGATCCCACTGACTCTGAGTTTTCTTCTCCAGATTGAAGTTCTTTTTTTTTTTTTTTTGAGGCAGAGTTTCACTCTTATTGCCTAGGCTTAAGTGCAATGGTGCGATCTCAGCCTTACTGCAACCTCCGCCTCCCAGGTTCAAGTGAATCTCTTGCCTCAGCCTCCTGAGTAACTGGGATTATAGGCGCCTGCCACAATGCCCAGCTAGTTGTTGGGAACCAGCCCAACCCCGTACGTGGGTGTCCTGAGTCCCGGCGGTGACGAGGGATTGAGAAGAGGAAATAGAGACACAAGAGTAGAAGTTACAGCATGGGTCCAGGGGACCAACGCAAGCGTGGGAAACATGTTGACCCTGAGCTCTGGACTCCAAACACTTTTAGTACATGTATAATCTCATTGATCTTATGGGCGTGGAAGGGGAGTGTGAAGGAGTAGGTCAGATAGCCGGTTGGAGAGCACTTGAGATCCTTCTTGTTTGTTTTTGTTTTTGTTTTTTTTTAAAGATGGGGTTTCACTATGATGGCCAGGCTGGTCTTGAACTCCTGACCTCAGGTGATCCACCCACCTTGGCCTCCCAAAGTGCTAGGATTATAGCCGGGAGCCACTGCGCCCAGCTGAGATCCTTCTAAGACATGCTAAACTAGTGCTCTGAGCATTTAACAGCACTTGAGATCCTTCTAAGACATGCTAAACTAGTACTCTGATTTACCACTGATTTTTTTTTTGACAGCATTGTTTATTATAAGCTGACACTGAAAACAAGCCAAATTTTCATCAATACCATAATGGATAAAATCTTGCATGTTCTTCACATGTACCCCAAAACCTAAACTGCAATAAAAAAAAATACCACCGATTATTATCAGAGTGCAGCTGCATGGATGAGAAGCCACAGGATCTGACCACACCCAATGCATCAAGGGGCTTTTATCTCCCGAGCATTGAGGACATAGGGCAATTCAAATCACTCCATATTCCAAGAACCTAGGCAGAGCCTGAGGCGTTCTGTTCAGTGATCTCGGCCCTGCAAGGCTTTTCTCCTCCTCGCCAGCTCCCATCAGCAAAGACCCTCCTGGATCTTGCGAGCAGAGGCCGCCTCCCTCCTCAGAGATCTTTGCATAAGCCCTTTTTATGAGGCCTTCATGCAGTCTCCATGTTAAGAAGGCATTAGTAGGACCACAACAGTATTGCCTGCTCTGTAACCACCTGGAGGTGTTCCCTGGTGTTACTGTGCTCTCGGATGGTTCCTTACCTTAGGCCTCCTGTTGCCGCTTGATTTCTAATTAACTGCACCAATAATATAGTTTAGTTTGGTGTATGAACTTCAGCGTACTCTGAGCCAAGCACGCTTATAATTATTTAGCTAGAATTAACATAGGTGTCCCCCTGGCCATCTTGACCCACACTAGTTTTTTGTATTTTTTAGTAGAGACAGGGTTTTACCATGTTTTCCAGGCTGGTCTCGAACTCCTGACCTCAGGTGATCCACTCATCTCGGCCTTCCAAAGAGCTGGGATTACAGGCATGAGCCACTATGCCTAGTCAGATTAAAGTTCTTTTTTTTTTTTTTTTTTTAAGATGGGGTTTCACCATGATAGCCAGGCTGGTCTTGAACTCCTGACCTCAGGGGATCCAACCACCTTGGCCTCCTAAAGTGCTAGGATTACAGGTGTGAGCCACTGCGCCCAGCCCAGATTAAAGTTCTTAACTGAAAGTAAGAGAAATCGACTCTAGCTAGTTTAGGCTGGAAAATAATTTATTAAAATTATTCAGGAATAATATCCCAAAGGTCACAGCCAAGCCAGCCTGGCAGAGCTACCCTGGGCACTGACACCACTGTTTGCCAATGCCACTGATTTGGACCGTGGGTGGTGGCACTAAGGGCTCAGCCCCCTAAGCCTCTGGAAACAGGATTGGGCTGTTACCACCCTCCCAGGGTGCATTCCTCTTGATGCCTGCTTCAGATCCACCTCTGAGACCTCTGCCCACAGCCTGCCTACCTGCTCCCTGCAGGTCTTCAGAGCCACCCCACCCATCTCCTGACAATGAATCCACTTCACTCACACCCCAGGTCCCGGCTATACTTCACCATCTTCTGATAGAGTCTGCTGATGTCTGCTGGCAACAATGACCTCGAGTATTTCTTCCATATGTACGTTTTCGTCCACGGTTCCAGGCTTATAACTCCCATAGCCCTGTGTAGAGGCTTTTTTATTTTTTATTTTTATTTATTTATTTATTTTTTTAATTTTTTTTTTTTTTTAATAAAGACAGGGTTTCACCATGTTGGCCAGGCTGGTCTTGAACTCCTGACCTCAGGTGATCCGCCTGTCTCAGCCTCCCAAAGTGCTGAGATTACAGGGATGAGCCACCAGGCCTGGCCTATTTTTTATTTTTGAGATGGAGTCTCTCTCTGTACCCCAGGCTGGAGTGCAATGGCGCAGTCTGGGCTCACTGCAACCTCGGCCTTCCAGATTCAGGTGATTCTCCTCCTCAGCCTCCCAAGTGGCTGGGACTAAAAGTGCATGCCACCGCACCTGGCTAGTTTTCTTTCCTTTTTTTTTTTTTTAGACAGAGTCTCACTGTGTTGCTCAGGTTGGAGTGCAGTGGCACGATCTCAGCTCACTGCAACCTCTGCCTCCTGGGTTCAAGCGATTCTCCTGCCTCAGCCTCCTGAGTAGCTGGGACTACAGGTGCACATCACCATGCCCAGCTAATTTTTGTATTTTTAGTAGAGAAAGGGTTTCACCATTTTGGCCAGGCTGGTCTCGACCTCCTGACCTCATGATCTGCCCACCTCACCCTCCCAAAGTACTGGGATTACAGGCGTGAGCCACAGTGCCAGGCGTTTAGAGGCTTTTGTTAGGATGTTGACTGTGTTAGGGCTCAGGAAACAGAATCTCTCTGGCCTTTTCCTGTCCTCCTTTCACTCACCCAAAGCAGGACTCTCATCTTCCTCCACCTTTCTGATTTGGGAACCCTAATTCCAGAGAGAGTCCTACCCCATACTTTGGGAGAAAGAATGCTGTGGTCATGAATTTTCCATAAAAACCCAAATGGATTGGTTCAGAGAGCTTCCTGATAGCTGGCCATGTGGAGGCTCCTGGAGGGTGGTGTGCCTAGGGAGGGCATGGTGCCTCCGTATCCTTTCCTTCTATTTATGCCCTACGCATCTCTTCATCTGTATCCTTTGCAATATCCTTCATAATAAACCAGTAAACCTAAGTAAATGTTTCACTGAGTTCTGTGAGCTGCTGCTCCAGCAAATTAATCAAATCCAAAGAGGAGGTTGTGGGAACCCCAGCTTGAAGCCAGTTGGTCAGAAGTCCTAGAGGCCTAGACTTGTGCCTGGTATCTGGGGTGGCAGGGTGTCTTGGGGACTGAGCCCTCAACCTGTGGGATCTGACTCTGTCTCCAGGTAGGTAGTGTTGGAATTGAATTGGAGGATACCCCACTGGTGTCCACGGCAGAACTGATTGCTCACTTGGTGCTGGGGAGAACCGCCCACCCCACCACCACCACATTTGGTCGCAGAGTCTCCTCTGGGTTGACTGTTGTGTGTGAGAGCAGGGGGAAATCCATCTGAGTTTTTTCTAAACACCACTATGTGTTTTCTGAGGGTGGATTTAGACTACCTTGAGCCCATGGCCCGTTCTCAGTAGCTAGGACCTGAAAAATTTGGAGAACCACTTTGTGCTATGGAAGGATCATAAAACAGGCACTCAGATGCTGCAGACAACGGGGCATGACAGCTTCAAAATGTGAGTATCTAGTAAGTCTGCTTCCAGGAATTCATACCCAGGGAATACCTATGGTGTGCACAGAACAATTCCGTGCCAAAGACGGATAAAGAGGATGTCCCAATCTGCCTGTGTGACCAGACAAGGCCACTGAGGCAGGCCTCTTTCCTTCTCCTTCTCCTAGATCTGCCCAGGCCAGTGTCCCCACCCAGATAGGATGGACTCTGCCCTCTGCCTGGGGCCCTTTCACTCACCCAGGCCTTGGCATTTGCCTATGCAAAGCCCTGAACAGAGCAGGGAGGTGGCTGGAGTGAGGGCCGCATGGACTGGGAAACTCGCTTAGGCCGAGGTTTACAGTGGGGTGGTGTCCAGAACCTCTCACTGACCCTGATTCCAAAGGAGATCCCCTTGGGTGAGGGAAGTTGCCCCCTGCCTATGGTTCAAAATGTGGAAGAAAGGTCAACTGGGAGTGGAGGACAAAGAATAGACCTAGTAGAACCAATTCTGGGTGAGGATTTGTTCTTTGTGTTTTTTCGCTTTTTCCCTCTGTACCAAATGGCTCCCTGTGAAACCACCCCAATAACTCTTCTTGGTTTCTTGGGTGCCCTTTTGCCTGCAGATCCCAGGAATTGTTTGGTCTTCCTCTCCATCCCTGGGTGTCTCCCCCGTGCCCCCAGCCTGGTGGCTTCCAAAGCTGCAAGCACATGGGCTTCATTTCTCCTTTGTGCCAACAGCCAGGATGCCACCAAAATAAACACAAGAAAGCTCATGATCATCATTCATGACCGTGTTCTGTGTTTCCTCATTCCCTGACTCCCTGACTTAGAGTCAGACACCAGGCCCCGGCCCTCCTTTTTATCATGACCCTTCTCAGAAAGTCAAGGTTCCAAAATTCACTCAGGTAACAGAGCCCCTGGAAGTTATGAGCTCCTTAAGGAAGGTCACAATTAGCACTGCTAATTCCATCATAGGAAAGGAAGATCTTTTTTTTTTTTTTTTTTTTTTCTTTAATAGAGATGGGATTTCTCCATGTTGGTCCGGCTGGTTTCAAACTCCCAACCTCAGGTGATCCACCCGCCTTAGCCTCCCAAAGTGCTGGGATTACAGGCATAAGCCACCATGCCTGGTGAAAGGAGGGTCTTGACCCAATCCTGGAGAGGTACAGGATGTTTAGCCTCTAGGGCACGGGCTCTGGGGCAGGCAGAGCTTGGGTTGAATCCCACCGCCAACACTTGCTAATTGCATGACCTCAGGAAAGCTATTCCACTTCTCAGAGCCTCAGTGTTAGGACTGAATTGTGTTTCCTTAAAATTTATATGCTAAAATCCTAACCCCCCATGTGTCTATTTAGAGATAGGGTCTTTAGGGAGGTCATTAAGGATAAATGAGGTCATGGGGGTGGGGCCCTAATCTGATAGTGTGGGTGTCTTAATAAGAAGAAGCATTACCGGAACCGCCTCTCTTTGTGAGTGCACAGACAAGAGGCCATGTGAGGACACAGAGAAGGCAGCTGTTTACAAGCCAGGAAGAGAGGCTGCATCACAAACCAACCCTTACGGCACCTCGATCTTGGACTTCTAGCTCCAGAACAGTGAGAAAATCACATTTCTGTTGCTGAAGCCACACAGTTTGTGGGTTTTGGTTACGGCAGCCCCAGCTGACTAATACATTCAGTTTCCTCATTTGAAAAGCAGGGATAAAACTAGTACTTGCAGCACGAGGTTATTGTGAGACTCTGATGAGGAAACACACGTCATGCCTGCCCGTTTCATTTTCCCACAGCATCTTCAGGCCCTGAAACAGTCTCTTGCAGACAGTGGATGTTCAATAAATACCCATTGAATGGATAAATACATCCACTGAGAAGTGAAGCTGCCCCACTAAATATGAGAGCCTCTGTCCAGGCGCTTCCCTCACCTTCATTTCCCTGACCCTTGGTCACCACTCACCAGCAAATGACAACAGTAGTAAAGGTTTAAGAAAACTTCAAGCCCAGCCTGCTGTTTTTAATTGGATCTGCCAAATAATGTCTATGAAATGAGAAAGGCGACAGTGATCAGAGAGCTGAAGGAAGCCTGAGAACCCTGGTCCAGCCTAGCTGTTCCTCCTGTCGGGCAGAGGGGCTGGAGACCACAGCGTGGGGTGGCTCACCTAGGGGAGGCTCAGAGGGCTGGGGTTGGGCCCTAGGAGTGTCCTGGATGAAGTTGGTCTGGGGTTGGAGGACACAGCAGATCCATCTTCCCGGTGCTTGGGAGATGCAAATGATGGGAACAATGGAGCCCTTGTCCCCAGGCCATTTGTGGCAGATCCCAGGCTCTAGGGAGGCAAGATTTCTCTGCCTCTGCCATGGTAAGATGTGGTCCTCAGGCAGCCCCAGGCACACCAACTTGCCCACCTGGGATGCCCAGGACTCAGCCAGGGAGAGGCTGCACTGACCCCTCTTCTCCCTACCCTGGCTCTTTCCAGGACAAGCTCAGTGGGAGCAGGCCCCGGTAAGTACTGGGGCTCCTCTCTCCCCCGCCTCCTGTCTCTCTCTACCCTTTCTCTCCTGGGCACAGCCATTCCAGGAGCTGCGCTGGCTCTGCCAGGACCCTCTCTGCCCAGGGAGACCATTCACATGCCTCTACCTCTTAGCCCTAGGGCTCCCTAACTCCTGGCTTCCCCAGGGCACCAGCTCATGCAGCTGTGCGCCCACAGGCACTAGCTCTGCCCCCAGCCTCCTTCTCTGCTGCCCTGGTCCCAAGGTCTCTGTCAGTCACACTGTCATAGATATGAATGTCCCAGAACACAGCATCTGTCTCACACAAACTCAAGGGTCCCTTGGGCAGAGTTGACTAGAGTGTGTTTGCAGGCTGGGGCCACCGCTCCCACCCCCCAGATGTGTGGGTAAGTGACACAGTGGGCAAGAGGGGCCCAACAGACTGGGATCCCTTGCAAGTCAGGTCCCCCCAGTGACTCTGCACACCTCCTACCTCCCAGAGCCCAGCACTGCTGAGTCACAGGGGCTTAGCTCTCCCATCTGTCTTGGCCAGAATCAGGGGTGCAGAAGGCAGGGGATGTGCATAGGTGGAAGGGCCCCTTGTTTCCAAAATGCCTACCTCAGTGGCCCTGCGGCAGCACTGGAAATGCCTGTGATGAGTGGTTCCTTTGAGCTGCAGCACTGGAGCTGTCAAGGGCAGGTGGTTTATTATACCGGGGAAAGGTGGGCAGGGAGGAGGTGAGGCCAGCCTGTCTGTGCAGACTCCCCAGGTTGGACAGAAGATGCCCCCAGCCCATCCTTTCTGCCTGCCCCAGGGACCTGGAGACACAAGGTGAGTCTGGCTGCTGAGGCTGGGGTGGGGGAGGCAGCAGCCCGAGCCTGTGCCGAACACCCTCTCCCCTCCATCCCCGCTCACTGAGCATCCTTTCCTCCAGGCCCAGGAGGAGGACGAGGAGGAGAATAAGTATGAGCTTCCCCCCTGTGAGGCTCTGCCCCTCAGTCTAGCCCCTGCCCACCTTCCTGGCACTGAGGAGGACTCCTTGTACCTGGGTGAGGGCTGGGAGGTGGAAGGCAGGGAGGCTGGGTGCTTGGGCAGGGCAGGAGGGTCCCCAGAAGATTAGAGGGCGTAGGCCTCGCCTCTCCTCCCCTGCCTGTGCTGAGGCAGCAAGGGAGGCCTCAGCTGGCAGCCATCGGGGCCTCTTGGCTGGGCAGAGAGAGAGAGAGAGAGAGAAAGAGAGATGAAGGAACAGAGGGAGGGAGGGTGGAAGGGAGGAAGAAGAGTGGGAAGGGAAAAGGAGGGGTGGTGTAACCAAGGCAACAGCCGGGGCCTGGCATTCCCCTTCTGAGATCCCAACACTTCTTCAGGCCAAGGGCGGGGGTGCTGGGAGAGCCCTGGCTGCCACTGGCATCCCACCCCCACTGCTCAGCTCCTCGGCCAGGTGGGGGCAGGGAAACTGCCCGCCTCCCGTTGCCATGGAGACTGGGCTGTTAGGAAGCCAATGAGCAAGGGGAGTGAGGGAAGGAGGAGGAAATGGAGGCTAGGTGGGTGGGGGGGAAGGAAAATGGGAACCCGCCTGGGAGGAACCCACCAATTCATAACACATGCGGTCTTTTCCAGATCACTCTGGCCCCCTGGGTCCATCCAAGCCACCCCTGCCTCAGCCCACCATGGTGAGAGGCCTCCCCAGAAGTCCCTCCTTCCCCACCCACCCCACCCCACCCCAAGCTGCCATTTCCCAGTGAGTGAATCTTAGAGGCATCTCATTTGCAAGATACCCCCACATTTGCATTCAAGAGGCCCCTGAAAAATCAGATGCCAGATGCATGAGAAGCCAGAGCCCTCCCGCTGTCAGTCACTCCTCTAACTCCTGGCCTGGTCCTTCCACCCTCCCCTCAGCTTCATCCAGGGTGTCCTTCTTACCTGCCGGAGGGGGAGGGAAGGGGCTCAGCTGTCCTTTCCCTGGATTCTGGGACCTGAGGACCCCTCTCCACCTCCAGAGTGACGAAGTCTCTACCTCAGCTGCCAGTCACTGCCAGCTCTTATTCCCACCTTGATCCCAGTGGGACTTTATGGATTTTGAAAGCTACCACCTTCATCATACATTACACTAGAATTTTTGTAAAAAGCGGGAGTGATTCACATCAAAGAAAGAGCCACAGAGTAGAAGCAAAGACAAGAGTTGTCTGTTTCATACATTTTTTAAAGCTACACAGATGCAAGTGGTCTCATCCTGTCCCATCCTGCCCCTTCCTTGCCCTCTTGGAAGGAAACTGGTGCCCTTCCCCCATCTGCCCTCACCGGCCCCCATTGTGCCCACAGCTGAAGGGAGGAATGAGCCTGCCGGTGACCAGGAAGCAGGCACCTGTCTTCGGAAGGCGAGGTAATGCGATGTCCTCTCTTTCCGTGGCTCCACCCCTGGGACAGGGAGTCCTCCCGCCACAGGGTAGAGCTGTGCTTGTCTGACGTGGGTCTCATACTCTGCCCCTTGATGGCATCAAGGTATGTGCCATGAAGGGGCAGAGTATGAGATCCAGAGTATGAGACCCACATGGCTGTGCCCCTTTTTACCTACCGATTTCTAAGGTAGGCAGGCAGTTGGCATTGCCTCTAATGAAATGAATGAGGAGACTGAGGCCCAGGGATATGAAATGCTATGCCTAAGATCACACAGAAGCAGAGTCTGGTCTGCTTTTTTAAATTTTTTTTGGCTTGACTGCTCTGATTTTTTTTTTTTTTAAATCAGAGTCTCACTCTGTTGCCCAGGCTGGAGTGCAGTGGCATGATCTTGGCTCACTGCAACCTCCACCTCCTGGGTTCAAGCGATTTCTGGCTAATTTTTATATTTTTAGTAGAGAGGGGGTTTCACCATGCTGTCCAGGCTGGTCTCAAACTCCTGACCTCAAGTGATCCACCCACCTCAGCCTCCCAAAGTGCTGGGATTATAGGCATGAGCCACTGTGCCCAGCTGCTATGAATTTTTTGAACAGTCCAAAGTCATTTGGAGCCAGGCCTGGCACGTCAGTTGGGAGGTCAGGACCGGCGACGCCATAGGCTGTGCAGAGAATCATCAGGAGATAAGGAAAGCTTTCTCCTGGGCCTTCAAAGTTGACACTTAGACGCCCTCCTCGGAGGTGCCCTAAGGAGACTCTGCTCTTCCAGCCTCAGTCCCACTGAATTCCTTTCTTCTCCCTGCTGCGCATGACAGGTGGTTCTCTCCTTTTCCTTCCAGAGCAGGGTGCATCGTCCAGAATGGTGAGCAGCCCCTCCATCTCCACCTCACATTCCAGAGTTCTGGTTAGGAAACTGGCAGGGGTGGGGTGGAGTGGGGGGCTAGGGAGGCACAGGAAATAGCCCTGAAACCAAGGGAAAAGGCCCAGAGCAGAGCCCCTGCCCCTCAGCCACAGGCCCCTGGCAGGTGTGAGCCAGCTGTCCTGAGGGTACTGCCCAGGGCTCCTCCTCACACTCTCTGAGAGCTGGGGCCCATGGGCACCTCTGAAGGGGAAGGTGCCTGTGGGATGTCCCCTCTCAGGCAGAGAAGAAATTGTAATCATTCAAGCTAGCTCCCAGAGAGAGGGTCACTGTGTGAGGAGGGAGTGGGGTGCCTGCCACGCCTCCAAATACATGGCTCCTCTCCCAGGACCCTAGTCTTAAATGGAACCCCAGGACTGGGCAAACCATAGTCCCACACATCCCTCCCTACATTAGATACCAGGCCCTCCAAAGAAACCTGATGAGGACCTCTACTTGGAATGTGAGCGCAATCCAGGTGAACCCCTCCCTCTGCCCGAGGCCCTGAGCTGCCCACAGCAGGACTCACTCTCCTGGCTCCATCTGCTTCCCTTGCCACCTCTCACCACCCCCAACAACATGCATTTGCCCTCAGTCACTGCATGGACATCACACTTCTGCCTGTGGTCCAGGTTGACCCATGCTGTGCCAGCAAGGGAGGTGCCCCACTTAGAGCATGGGCTGGGTGGGGCTCCCCAGCTGCTGTGGCCAGGATAGCATCTGCCTCTGGTTGGAAGCACTCCCAGAAAGTCAAGGCTGCAGAGAAGCAGCAGGCCCTGCAGCTGTTCTCAGCCCCGCCCTGGCCAGCGTGGGTTCCCTGCCTGATGCCCAGCTGAGCCCAGTCTGCCCTCTCTGTTTCAGTCCTGGCTTTGACTCAGACTCTCAGCTCCCAAGTCCTGATGCCCTCAGGGCTTCTGCCCAGGGCATCAGTGGTGCCCAGGTAAGTGCCCCAACCAGGTGTGTGCACCTGTGTGTGTGTGTGTGTGTGTAAGACACACACACACACACACACAGAAACAGCACCCCAATTCAGGCTTCCCCAGCCCTGACCCTGGGCTGGGATCTCCCTGCACTGTCCCAGGGCCATTGGCAGTGGTGGCAAGGGCAGCTTTGATGCTGGATTCACTGGCTCTTTCTCTTGAAAAACAAAGACCCTGAGCTCTGTCCCCCAATTTTCTTCCCACAGACCCACAGCCCTCCAGGAAACTTGGAATGTAAGAGGCTAATGGTCAGGGGAGAAGAGAGGGAGGCAGGGAGGGAGGCTCCGGGTGGGATCTGGGGCCCCAGCGGCAGCCCTGCAGGGCCCGGCCTCTTCTGATCAGACCTCCTGTGTGCCAGGGCGCATCGGATGCCGCCTCTAAAGGTGAGTACAGGCTGGTCCAAAGGTAGTGAGTTATCCCAACTGATTGTTCACAGTCAAGTTACAGATCAGACTCCTTCCCTGCTTCTCACGACTGCACTTGACTAGTCTTAAAAAAAAAAAAAAGTAGGTGACTGCAGGCATCTTCAGCATGAATGCAGGTGGTCCTGCCAGGGCCTACCCCAGCCCCAGCCCTGCAGGCCAGACTCCCTCAGGCCTCACTTTCCAGAGGATGTCCCTGAAGCTCTGACTCCAGCTAAGATCAGGCCTGAGGGGACCCTTGGGGATTTTTGAGGGTCTGTGCCAAATCAGGATTTTCCAGGGTCTGTGCCAAATCAGGAAGCTCCTAGACTGTGCCCCAAGATCACACCTCATTTGGAAGTCACGCGAGGCCTGGCTTGTGGGTCCTACCAGGGCACTGCACCTGGAGAGTGGGAGAAGTACTGGGTGCCTGGGTTTGGGCTCGGGCCCATGCATGCCTCCTCCTGCTCCCCACCCCTGCACCTGTCCCCTAGAAGCCTCCCTTGCCCACCCTCACGAAGCCCCAGCTCTATAATCTGATTCTTCTAGGAGGAAGGAAATTGTCTCTTCCCTCTGTAGCCCCCACTGGGAGCGCCTCAGCTGTTGAGGTGAGGAGGGGCTGGGAGCAGGCTGTGGGGAGGGGTTCAGGGAGCAGAGCCTAAGGGTCTTCACCCAGGAACCCTCTTGGGCTGAAGGGTGCACCACCGCGAGAACACATATTGAACTCACATGTGTGACACCCCTCCATGCCCCAGACAGGGACACCTCTTTGTTCTGCCTGCCGGGGACTCAGTTGAGCAAAGGCAATGGGAACACAAATAACTGCACCCTGGGTCCTCGGCACCCCATGCCCAATCCAGTGCCCTGGCATATCTCTGAGTGGCTGTGTGTATGCACAGGATGGTGACCTGCTGGCTCAGCCTTGGTACTCAGGGAACTGTGACCGCCATGCTGTTGAGAGTGCCCTGCTCCGCTTACAAAAGGTGGGCAGCCACGGAGCCCGGGCCTTCTCCGAAACCCCTTTTCCTCACAGGCTGTGGCCGGCCCAGCAGTGGGGCACAGAAGAGCCAGGAGGATTCTGGCCCCATCATGGGTCGGGGTGGTGGGAGGGCCATTGGAAGATGACTTTGATGGCTGGGGTCTCCTCCACAGGACGGGGCCTACACCGTGCGCCTCAGCTCGGGACCTCATGGCTCCCAGCCCTTCACCCTGGCAGTGCTTCTCCGAGGCCGAGTCTTCAACATTCCCATCCGGCGGCTGGATGGCGGGCGCCACTATGCCCTGGGCCGGGAGGGCAGGAACCATGAGGAGGTGGGAGCTGGAGGAGGCAGGGGCCTAAGGAGGGGCAGCAGAGCAGTACCCGAGGCCCGGCCTAGGGAAAAACCCGCATTTTGTATGTTTCTGGGGTGGGCGGAAATGACAGAGCCCAGAGCCCTGAGCCCTGAACTCCTTCCCAGACACCTGGCACTCTGGGAAGAGGCCCACCCTCTGGGGGTGGAGGTGCTCCTCCTGCCATGGCTCAGTCTGCACAGGGTCGAGGTGAGGGCCTTTGTGTCTCTAATGAACCCAGTTGGGAGGAGGGCAGGGTCCAGTTTCTTCAGAATCTTGTCTACCTCCCCTGAGGACTCAACATCACACCCAGCATCTGCTGGGGTGCAAACTAGAGACAGTCACCCACCACTCAGCTCCCCACACTGGAGGACCCAGGCAGAGGCGTGCCCTAGAGTCAGTTTGATCTAGCGTTGGACATAAGGGTCTGGCCAGCGGCATGCCCATGGGTGCAGCAGCAGGAAAGCTGCCCGAGGCCTGGAACCAGGCAGCAAAATGGCAGTGGAGCTGCATGGGGCAAACGGGAAGGAAGATATCTAGAAAAGTATCAAAAGCCACCTTGCCAGAGTCCCACAGTTGCCTCAGGAAGTTGCTCCCAGCGTGAGGGTCACGGGACTCACAGATGCCCTGACTCCCCGGCCAGCTCTTCCCCTCCGTGGCCGCCATGGTCCAGCACTTCACGCGGCACCCCCTGCCCCTTGTGGACAGACACAGCGGCAGCCGGGAACTCACCTGCCTGCGCTTCCCCGCCAAGCCGTGAGGCCACAGCGAGGTACACACGGCCTTTGGAGTTTGCTTCTTGCCCCGCCCCACCTTGGGCTGTCTTCCTGTCTCTTCCCCACTCCTCACCCTAGCCTTTCCCATGCCCACAAGCGGCATTAGTGGGGAAAAGCTGCCTGAAGACCCAGGGAAGGGTCCTGGAGACCCCACCCCATGCTCACCTAGAGCCTGACACTGCCCTCCCTGTTGCCTCTCCAGGGCTGATACCTCTTCCTGGCCTCCAGGAATGCAGGTGTCCGCCCAACTCACTAAGTCCTGGATGAAGGAACCGTGGTGGCCTAGACCAGTCAGGGAACAGCACACGCACTGCTGGAACAGCAAACGATTCTCTCACATCCACTTGGGGTCCTAGCGCACCCTGGGAGGGACTGGCCTGCCTTGCACAAGTGTTTCGCTTTCAATAAACATTTGTGGAATGAATTCTTGAAGCTGCTAAATGAAGCAGAGGTGGCCTGCACGAGGAGGCCCCATGGTTCTCAAGTGTCACAGGGCAGACTAGCCCGCAGTTATGGAGATGCAGGAGCCAGGCCAGGGCGGAAAGGGCCAGTCGTTTCTACCCCGGATTGGGGCTTTTACCTTTAGATGCTTTGTGCCGAGAGGCCAGGCCCTATGGCTGATTTTTGCTTTGCTTTGTGGGGGTTGAAGTGGGGAAGGGAGGCTCAGTGCTTATTAAACAAGGAGAATGCAGTCCATTACCGACTCCACCAACACCTGTCTACTATACAGCGCTCCCGGGGAAGTGATGAGCCTGATTTTGGGAGCTTGGTGTTGTCTACAGCAGGGGAGACAGTGGGCCGGGGAAACAACTATATGTGATGCTCCAGTCTAGAGTGAAAAGCTAGGGAACGCTGAACAGTGGCGCTCAGAGAAGACGGGACGGCGGGCGGGAGCTTGGGGGCTGTGGGAGGTGGAGGGGCGCTCTAGGTCCCCAGGCGGCCAGGCGGAGCTGCGAGACAGGGTGCGGACCTGAGGCCCGGGGAACACCGGGTGGCCGGCGGCCTGCCGGGCGGGCGAGGGCGTCGGGCGGCGCGGGGCAGGCCGCGGGCGGGGGCGCCTCGGCCCTGGCGCGGCGCCCAGAACACCCCGTGCCGGAAGCGCCATGTGACCGTGACTCCGCAGAAGCCGCGAAACAAAGGGCGCCTCTGCAGCCGCCTCGAGCTCGGGCTGGCACCGAGGGCCCGGACACCCTACCCGACTCCGAACCCCCGGACTCCCCGGCCCTGCTTGCCCTTCGACCCCGGGCTCTGGCCGGCGGGGAGGCGCGGGAACCCCGCGGAGATGGGGCGGGCACCGAGGACGCGGAGATGCCAGCGCGAGGCGGGAGGCGGGGTGCGGGGTGCGGGGCGGCAGGGCGTGGACGGTCGCCTCTGTCACTGCTGGCTCCTGCGGATTACCGTCTCGGAACCTTCATTTCTTGCCTGTAATAAGGGGAAGATAATCATCCCTACGTCATTGTCCTCCGGTTAGGAGGCTTAAGTGAGACATGCCACGTAAAGGGGTGCCTGAGGGGGCAAGGAAACACTCTCCGAATTCGGGCCAATTAGCTGCCACTGTCAAAATCGCTGCAAGGACACAGTCACCGGCCAGGGCACTAGAAGGGGGCGCGAGCTGGGGCTGGCGGCGCCGTTGGAGGGCGGGGGGTGGACACCAGTGTGTGTACGTGAGGAGGGGAGCCACAGCGGGGGCTTCTAGCAGAAGCAGCAGGATAGGAGACCCCCCAAGACACGCCCTCAGCCCTGCTGGCCCAGGCATGGCTCCCTCTGCCCTCCACACCTTCCCCAGCCTCAACCTGCAGGCAAGCAGGGGCTGTGGGGGTTGCGGAGCTTGGCACCTTGGGCTAGGCCTCACACTTTGGGCTGGGCCTCAGGGTATAGTCAGACCCCCAGTATACCCACCTACGGCTTGGCGGGTTCCACTTCCCTAGAGCAGCTCTCCACTCCGGCCACAAAGGCCCTGGGCTCAAAAGCCTGTTGTTACTGAGCTGAGGCCTGTGGTGGGGGAGTAGAAGGAAAAGCTCATAGCTCCTGAGTTAATGGCCCAACACGGACTCTTGATTTTTCCCAGCTCAGGGACTAACTTCAAGGAACTAGCCTTCGTTCCTCCCCTCCCTGGAGAGAAAGAAAGGAGGAGCAGCCAGGCAGTGGGACAGCCTCTAACTGGGGCCTGAGGGCAAAAAGGAACGTCCCGCCTGCCCAGTGCCTCCTCAGCTTGCAGGCCTGCGCAGATGGCCCCGCGTCCAGGAAGCCTTCACCGCTCCCCCAGCCTGGGCCCAGGTACTTCAGCCATCGCCTCTTCACTCCCAGGACAGACTGGCTACTACTATCCACTGTTGTGTATTCAGAGCCTGGAATACAGTCGGTGGCGAATATTTATTGAAAGAGTTATCAAATAGGTCAAGTCTATTCTGGATTCCTCTAAAGCTGATAACATTCCTTTAAAAGGGCCTCCTTTGTTAAGAGAAAAGTCCAATCCAGTGCCGTCCAGTGGAACTTTCTGTGATGATAGAAACGTTCTCTATCTGCATTGTCTAGTACAGTAGCCACCAGCCACTGGGGGTCATTGAGCACTTGGAATGTGACCAGTGTGACTGAGGAACTGAATTGTTCATTAACGATTTAATTACTTTTAAATAGCCACATATGGCGGGGCTTCCAAGTCTCATGCCTTCCCAAGTGTGAGGGGCAGTGGTGAAAGCTGGTGAGGTCGGCAGGGGCTAGGTCTGGAGGAGCCTGGGAGGCCTCCATAAGGCACTGGGGAGCCACAGAGGCTCTGAGCAGGGGTGGGTGCAGGAGGGATGATGGTATCCCAGGAGCATCACTCTGGTTGTATACTGTTGAGTGGCCCCAAGGGGCCGCACAGAGGCTGGGGGAACATTTAGCGGCTGCAGGTATTCTGATGGTTCAGGTGAGAGATGATTCCTTTTGATTTTTTCTTTTTTTTTTTTCCTTAATGCCACTAATAAGCCAATCCTTTTGATCTTTCACCATGCCAGCATCCCTCCAAGCACCCCATCCCCATTTCCCCCCACCCAGCAGGCCAGACTCTAGAAAATTCTAGGTAGGGTCATGACTAGGGGATTAAGTCTTTGAGAAGTGTGCTGTTTGGAGACCAGGCTCGGTGGCTCACACCTATAATCCCAGCACTTTGGGAGTTGAGGTGGGAAGATCACTTGAAGTCAGGAGTTAGAGACCAGCCTGGCCAACATGGTAAAACTCCATTTCTACTAAAAATCCAAAAATTAGCCAGGCATGGTGGTGCTATGCCTGTAATTCCAGCTACTTGGGAGGCTGAGGCAAGAGAATTGCTTGAATCTGGGAGGTGGAGGTTGCAGTGAGCTGACATTGTGCCACTGCACTCCAGCCTGGGCAACAGAGCAAGTCTCCGTCTCAAAAAAAAGAAATGCACCGTTTGGTGAAGAAGCCCATGTATTACATACAGACAGTGTGTTACCTGTCTCCAGTGGCTGGGGAGGGCCTATAGGATAGGGGAGCTGAGGGAGTGTGCAGCTGAGAAGGGCATGAACGCCTCAGCAAAACCACACCTGCTGTGGCTCAGAGCATGGTCTAAGCAAACTTCTGGCGGCTTTCGGCTTTGGTTTCTGAAGAGGCAGCCTGATCTTTGGTGAAAACACAGACAGAAGGACCCAAGTTTCATTCTGGCTCAGTCACTCACTACTTGTGTCATCTTAGCCTCAGTCTCTCCACTTCTATTTTTTTGAGACTGAGTGTCACTCTGTCACCTAGGCTGGAGTGCAGTGGTGCAATCTTGGCTCACTGCAACCTCCGCCTCCCAGGTTCAAGTGATTCTACTGCCTCAGCCTCCTGAGTAGCTGGGATTACCGGCACCTGCCACCACATCCAGCTAATTTTTGTATTTTTAGTAGAGACGGTGTTTCACCATGTTGGCCAGGCTGGTCTCGAATTCCTGACCTCAAGTGATCCGCCCACCTTGGCCTCCCAAAGTGCTGGGATTACAGGGGTGAGCCACCGCACCCAGCCATTCTCTCCACTTTTAAAATGGGGTTAATAATACATATGTCTGAGGATTGCTGTGAGGATGAGAAACAATGTAAATAACATGTATCCCCGGGGTGCGGTGGCTCACACCTGTAATCCCAGCACTTCTGGGGGACGAGGTGAAAGGATTGCTTGAGCCCTGGAGTTCGAGAATAACCTGGGCAACATAGGGAGACCCCATCTCCACAAAAAATTAAAAAATTAGCTGGATGTGGTTGTGTGTGCCTGTAGTCTCAGCTACTTGAGTCTGTGAGGTTGAGGCTGCAGTGAGCCGTGATCACATCACTGCACCCCAACCTGCGAAACAGAGCAAGACTTGTCTCAAAAAACAAAGCATGGATTTAACATATACTTTGCAGCCATAGGAAAAGTACGAGATCATGTCCTTTGCAGAGACATAGATGGAGCTGGGGGCCATTATCTTTAGCAAACTAACACAGGCACAGAAAACCAAATACCACATGTTGTCACCTATAAGTGGGAACTAAGTGATGAGAACACATGGGCACGTAGAGAGAACAACACGCACTGGGACCTATCGAAGAGGGGAGAGTGGGAGGAAGGAGAAAATAAAGAAAAATAACTAATGGGTATGAGGCTAAATACCTGGGTGATGAAATAATCTGTATAACACGCCCCTATGACACACATTTACCTCTGTAGCAAACCTGCATATGTATCCCTGAACTTAAAACACCTTGCCCGACTCGTCCCTCTGCCAACATGGGCAGTGGCCGCAAATATTTAAAAAAAAAAAAAAATTCGGGTGTGGTGGCTCACTCCTGTAATCCCGGCACTTTGGGAGGTCGAGGTGGGCAGATCACCTGAGGTCAGGAGTTCAAGACCAGCCTGGCCAACATGGTGAAACCTCATCTTTAAAAAAAATAAAATAAAAATAAATTAAAAAGTTAAAAACCCTCATATACTGGCCAGGTGCGGTGGCTTGCACCTGTAAGCCCAGCACTTTGGGAGGCCGAGGAGGGTGGATCATGAGGTCAGTGGATTGAGACCATCCTGGCCAACATGATGAAACGCTGTCTCTACTAAAAATACGAAAAAAAAAAAAAAATTACCCGGGCGTGGGGACGTGCACTTGTAGTCCCAGCTACTCAGGAGGCTGAGGCAGGAGAATCACTTGAACCAGGGAGGCAGACGCTGCAGTGAGCCGAGATCACGCCACTGCACTGCAGCCTAAGAAACAGAGCAAGACTCCGTCTCAAAAACAAACAAACAAAAAACATTTACTTACCCCAATGCAGAGCCTGACATGTAACAGGAGCCATACAATTGGTTCCTAATAATAATAATAATAACAACTGTGAATTGGCGAAGCCATGTTCTGGTCACTTTTGTGCTGCATTTTTAAGGACTCAGTCTTTCCCAATATACACACATACCTATGAAGCCTTTAGGCATTGTAGGTACTGTAATAATTATTGTTGTTCTTTTGAAAAATTTTTTCAGGGGGCTTTCTGGTAAAAACCGGAAAGCCTGCTAGATGAATTCTAAAAGAGCTGTAACATTAATAATTATTGTTTTGTCTACCCACCGGGCTTTTCTGTTCCCTTTCTGGTAACACAATCCACTTCCTCCACTATAGGATCAGGCATGTGACCTAGGTCTGACTGGGACCAAACAGGGCCCATGAAAACCTCTTGATGATGAGAGAGAGAAGCCAGACCTCTTTCAAAATCTGGATTCAGGCTGCAAATGATCACCTTCCCTGCCATGTGGATAGAGCCTATCTGCAGAAGTGAAGCAAAGACAAAGACAAAGAGTCTTGGAGACTTTGGGTCCTGCCCCAAAGCCACAGTATTTGCCTTAGTGCCCCTCCCAGTTATATGAGCTAGAAATTTCCTTTTTGGTTTAAACTCAGGAGTTAAGTGGGAATATGGCTTCTGGTCTTTGTAAAGATGACTCCAGGCCGGGTGCAGTGGCTCACACCTGTAATCCTAGTGCTTTGGAGGCCAAGGAGGAAGGATTGCTTGAGCTCAGGAGTTTGAGACCATCTTGGGCAACACAGTGAGATCCCTATCTCTACAAAAAAATAAAAAGAAAAACATTAGCAGGGGGTGGTGATGTGTGCCTGTAGTCCTAACTACTTGGGAGACTGAGGCAGGAGGATTGCTTGAGCCTGGGAGTTCTGGGCAGTAGCGTGCTATGCCATTCTGGTGTCTGAACGTAGTGGCATCAATATGGTGACCTCTCAAGAGTGGGTGGCCACCAGATTGCCTAAGCAGGGGTGAACCTGCCCATGTAGGAAACAGAACAGTTAAGACTCGTGCGGATCAATAGTGGGATCACACCTGTGAATAGCCACTGCAATGGCACTACAGCCTGGGCAACATAGTAAGACCCCATCTCTTAAAAAGAGACAAAGAGGAAGACTCCTGCCCAGTACAGACACTCATGTCCTTGAAGTTCAGAGAGGACAGGAGATTTGTCTGAAACACAGAGCAGTTAGTGGTAGAACTATCAATAGAACTCGGACTTGTCTGGTCGTCTCTGAATTTACCATAAACTATACTGTACATTCCACTTGTTCACTCACAGATAGTAATTGAGTGCTGTCTATGTGCCAGACACCAAACAGCATCTCATTTTCCCTCTACACCTGCTGAAGGATTCCCTTCCCCAGCTTCACTCCCTGTCTCTAGGAACCCTTGAGTCCGGGGACATGAGAAACAGCCTTTCTCTGCCAGGGTAGGGCCCAGCACATTCACTGTCTTCCCAGAATCAATACTCCCAGAACTCTTAAGTGCTAAAGATGCAAGAGGAGCCAGCCAGCTACCCTTCCACTTACCTACACACTGACCTGCCTACCTACATTCTGTGGTTCTGCCCAGCGCGGAGTAAGTCCTAGCCCTGGCCCAGCCTCCATGCACACCTCTCTGAGCAACTATGCTCCTATTACCCTCATGTCTAGAATGATCATTTTGGGGGATACTGAAGTTGTTTTCAAAGGGCTTTTGGGCTGGACACAGTGGCTTATGCCTGTAATCCCAGCCCTTTGGGAGGCTGAGGTGGGCAGATCACTCAAGCTCAGGAGTTTGGGATCTGCCTGGGCAACATAGTGAGACCCTATCTCTGTAAATAAATAAAAGTGCTTTTGATCTAAATTCTCTCGAGTGTTTCCTTTCTTTACTTTTCAGAGCTGGTTGACAAGAAAGAGAGGTGGCAGGAGCAGAAGGATGTCAGGACAGTACTTTCCAAAGCTGGTCCTCAGAACACCCATGGACCATGTCGATGGTCACCATGTCATCATTGGTGACAAAAAAAAGAAAAAAAAACAACCTGTGGCATGAGCTTTTTTTTTTTTTTTAAACAGAATCTTACTCTGTCATCCAAGCTGGAGTGCAGTGGCATGATCTTGTCTCACTGCAACCGGCATGAGCTTTTTCTGTGCAAAACTATTCCATTTAAGGGCCACCTTTTAAATGGAAATCAAGTTCTTCCTCCTTTCTTGATGTTAAATTATATTTTCTTGGCCAGGCACGGTGGCTCACACCTGTATTCCCAGCACTTTGGAAGGCCAAGACAGGTGGATCACCCGAGGTCAGGAGTTCGAGGCCAGCCTGGCCAACATGATGAAACTCAGTCTCTAGTTAAAATACAAAAAATTGCCAGGCGCGGTGGCGCATGCCTGTAGTCCCAGCTACTCGGGAGGCTGAGGTGGGAGAATCGCTTGAGCCCAGGAGTTCTGGGCTATAGTTCGCTATGCCGATCAGGTGTCCGCACTAAGTTCAGCATCAATGTAGTGACCTCCCAGGAGTGGGGGACCACCAGTTTGCCTAAGGTGGGGTGAACCGGCCCAGGTCAGAAACGGAGCAGGTCAAAAGTCCCGTGCCGATCAGTAGTGAGATCGTGCCTGTGAATAGCCACTGCACTCCAGCCTGGGCAACATAGTGAGACCCTGTCTCTTAAAAAAAAAAAAAAAAAAAGGCTAGGCGCAGTGGCTCAAGCCTGTAATCCCAGCATTTTGGGAGGCCGAGGTGGGTGGACCACAAGGTCAGGATATCGAGACCATCCTGGCCAACATAGTGAAACCGCATCCTCAAAACAAAAACAAAAACAAAAACAAAAAACAACAAAAATACAAAAAATTAGGCCGGGCATGGTGGCTTATGCCTGTAAAATCCTAGCACTTTGGGAGGCTGAGGCAGGCAGATCACAAGGTCCTGACTAATGGGGTGAAACCCCATCTCTAAAAAAAAAAAATAGCTGAGTATGTTGGCAGGCACCTGTAATCCCAGCTACTTGGGAAGCTGAGGCAGAAGATTTGCTTGAACCTGGGAGGTAGAAGTTGCTGTGAGCCGAGATCATGCCACTGCACTCCAGCCTGGGCAACAAGAATGAAACTCCATCTCAAAAACACACACACACACACACACACACACACTCATATACATATATATATATACACATATATATATATACACACATATATATATACATATAAATATACACATATATATACACATATATATATGTGTAATATATTCTTTCAAGTCACTTGATTTTGCTGGGGCTGTTTCCTCATCTTTAAAATGGGGTTAGATGGGCAGGATGGTTGGCCTCAAGGACCACTTAAGTCCTTTCTGACTCCATTATTCCTACTGGGACCAAGTACATGCTGCCTGGGACTATGCCTCTCTCACAGCCTGGGCTGGCTCCCCACTCCCACCCCACTCACCCCAGCACCAGCTGCCCTATGCCCCCCACCAGCCCTTCTACTTAGCCCCACAAAGTGTGCCCTCCTAAGTGTCCTCTGGGGAAAACGCCCCCTCCATCATGCACTCCGGATTCCCAGGAGATACAGTGGATAAAAGGCAATTGTGAGTTTCTTTTCTTTTTTTTGAGACGAAGTTTTGCTCTTGTTGCCCAGGCTGGAGTGCAATGGCGCTATCTCCATCTCCCAGGTTCAAGCGATTCTCCTGCCTCAGCCTCCCGAGTAGCTGGGATTTATAGGCATGTGACACCACTAATTTTGTATTTTTAGTAGAGATGGGGTCTCTCCATGTTGGTCAGGCTGGTCTCAAACTCTCTGATCTCAGGTGATTCACCTGCCTCAGCCTCCCAAAGTGCTGGGATTATAGGCGTGAGCCACCATGCCCAGCCAGGTTTCAGACATTCTAATGTCTGAAATCACCAGTGGATTGGCCCAGCCTCCATGCAGCCAGGAAGTTGGAGGAACAGAGGTCAGAGATGAGGAGCAAAAGCACAACAGACACCAAGGTAGGGGCTGGGTGGGGAAAGAGCATCGAAAGAGAAGGAGGACATCTGAGCTGCTCAGCTCCAAGGCTGCCCTGTCCTGCCTCCTCACGTTATAGATGCGGAAATGAAGGCCCACGGAGGGGAGAGGAGCCCACGAATAAAAGGGAGAGGGTAACTACATTTTTCTCTAGCAGCTCCTCAGCTGAGGGAAAGTCCTGCCTGTGGGAAGAAATTGAGGAAAAGAGATTGGGAAACTGAGGCCAGAGCATTAAGTTAGGACAGACCAGGACTAGGGCCCCGGGCTCCCATGAGCCTGTGTTCCTGCCCCCTACCTGCTTTCTGCACCTGTCCCTTCTCCAGTCCGCTTTCCATTGCCTGTAGAACTCAGCTCTGCTCTCAGGGCATCCCAGACAGCAGCCCCAATGCTTAGAACAGACTTTTCTCCCCAGCACACATCCACTTTTGCACCTCAAGAGGATCCAGGGACAAAGAAGGTACCAGGCAATCCCAAACACGGGGGCTGGGCCCCAGGGAGAACAGCTGAGCTGGGCGTCGTGCCTGTGAACCTCCCGTCACCTTCAGCCCTGACATGCAATGGCAATAATCCATGGCTGCTTTGGAAGCCTCCCTCATACACTGTTGGCCTGTGTCTGCTGCACCTGCAGCTGCTGGTGGGGGCTCATTTTTATATTTATATTTAATTTTTTAGAGACATTTCTCTTGCCCAGACTGGAGTGCAGTGGTGAAATCATGACTCACTGCAGCTTTGAACTGCTGGGCTCAAGCGATCCTTCCACCTCAGCTTCTTGAGTAGCTGACACTACAGAGAACACCAGCATGCCTGGTTAATTTTTAAATTTTGGTAGAGACAGAATCTCACTATGTTGTTTGGTGGGTCTTGAACTTCTTGGCCTCAAGCAATCCTCCTGCCTTGGCGTCCCAAAGTGCTGGGATTATAGGCATGAGCCACTGCACCCGGCCTGGAGGGTCATTTTTAAAGCAGTGATGTCATGGCCAGAGAGAAACGAGCCCCACAGTTCCCAGATCTGCCTGGGAGACGCCCACCAACTTAGGAAGGCTTCCAGCAAAGAGGCCTTGGGCAGGCTGGGTGATCTCCCAGGCCCTAGGCTGTGCCTGCCCTTGATTGCAGAGAATGTTCACTGCCTGGGAAGCTGGGAGCTGGGACAGCTGGGTGACCTGAAAATGGAGGGGGAGAGGAGCTCCAGGCTGGCCTGCTCCTCCTTGCCACCCTCTCCTTGATAACAACAGACAAGGGCGGGAGGCTCCTGGGAGCCTGCTGCCTCATTCCCAGGGCCTGGCAGCCAGCCCTGCAGCTGATGCAAGGCCAGGAGTGGGTGAGCTCAGCCTGTCCCCAGCACCCAGAGCCTCTTGCACCCGGCATGTCCTTGAAAATGCATCTATTCAGCCCCCTCTGCCTCAGCCTCCTAGGATCCAGCTCCATTCCTTCTGGAAACATAGGAGGGCCACCTAAGGATCTGGGAGCAGGCCTTGCTTAGGGATGGGATGGGAATTAGGCAGCAGGCTCCCAAAAGCCTCCTGGCCTTGTCTGTTGCTAGCAGGGAGAGAGTGGCAAGGAGGACCAGGCCAGCCTGGAGCTCCTCAGCCCCTCCATTTCCAGGTCATCTCCGAGCATCTCTGAGTCAACCCTGCTCCTCTACATGGGCAGCCTAAGAGCAGTGTGGGGACCAGAGCCCCACCTCCAGGGACCTCTGCAGTGGAACAGAGGAGCTGGGCTCACCGCGGGCTCTGCCTATCAGGATCTGTCCACACCAGCCCACTTCCTCTTCCGGGAGAGGTCAGGCAGCTCCGAATAAGTCTCCAGACCTTCTTTTTTTTTTTTTTTAGACAGAGTTTCACTCTTCTTGCCCAGGCTGGAGTACAATCGCACTATATCGACTCACTGCAACCTCTGCCTCCCAGGTTCAAGTGATTCTCCTGCCTCAGCCTCCCGAGTAGCTGGGATTACAGGCCTGTGCCACCACACCTGGCTAATTTTGTATTGTTAGTAGAGACAGGGTTTCTCCATGTTGATCAGACTGGTCTCGAACTCCCAACCTCAGGTGATCTGCCCTCCTCGGCCTCCCAAAGTGCTAGGATTACAGGCGTGAGCCACCACACCTGGCAAGTCTCCAGACCTTCTTATCCCATAAGAAGATGGACTTTCCTCCTCTGGCTCTCCCCTCTTACTTTAGACATCCAGGCCCAAGGTAGGAAGGCTGGAGCCTATCACCCTTCAACAACCCTCAGGTATCATTGGCTCAGGACCGGGATTCATTCAGCATCTACTTACTAAGAGATCTGTGATAAGAATATGACAAATAATAACAACTCGACACATATCACATGCATGCCTTATCTTACAAAGTGCTCTTGCGATTAGTGTTTTGAGGGATCCTAGTGCCGATGTCGTGACGTAGGGAGGCCATAGGTGGAGAAGCTGAGGCCCGGGAGCTGAATGGGCAGAACCAGGAGTCACACCACAGGGTCTTCCCACATCCTCTTGCTGCTTTAGTCCTGCCCCATACACCTGCACTGAGCAGGAGGCAGGCTTCTCACCTGTCAGGGGACACCAGCTGGGACAGGGGAGCAGAGAACCGTGTTTCCCATGGGCAGTGGTGGATGGAGGAGGCTGGGAGAACAGGACTTGTGGATTTGGGGTAGTGGCACGCCAGGGCCACACATGTCTTGGAGGGACTGGAGGCAGGCCAAGGAGCAGGGAGGGTACCTTGGGTTCTGGAGCTATATATACCTCCTGCACCATAGCTGTTTGCTGAGACAATACTGAACTGTCCTGCTGAGCTCCGGCTGGCACCAGTGGGATTGGGTCTGTTGCCTGTGGATTGAGGCTGGCTACAGGACCGGCTCCTCCAGTTCTGGCCTGGGACCAGTGGCTGTGGCCATCACTGGCCTCCTCGCTGATGCCAGAGTTGAATGAGGCCTTTCCAGTCTGCCCCTTGTACCTGGGGCCTGCCCTTTCTCCTCAACCACGTCTGACCGTCTCTGGAGGACCGTGCACCCACCTTTCTGACTCCTGGCCAACACTCCCAGCAGCTCTTGCAGCTTATGCAACTTCTGCTGCTGGTGAGCTCAGGCAGCTGGACTCGTGGGCAGGCGAGAACATGGTGCCCTGTGCTGGAGGGCAGGCACAGGCTGTACCCACCAACTGTACGCACCCCACAGGAGGCCTGTGGTGTAGGCAGGGGCCCACTGGAAAGAGCGACGAGGAGGCCCAGCCTGCTGAATACTACAAGCCCTTCTACTCTCCTGTCCTTTCACTGAGAGGTGATCTAAAGAATAAAGTTCAACTCCTGACTCTGCCCCAACCTTGAACCAATTCCTAGAACTATTTGAATCATTTTTTTCTTTTTCTTTTTTTTTTGAGATGGAGTCTCGCTCTATGGCCCAGGTCGGAATGCGATGGAGTGATCTCAGCTCACTGCAACCTCCCTCCACCTCCTGGGTTCAAGTGATTCTCGTGCCTCAGACTCCTTAGTAGCTGGGATTACAGGCATCTGCCACCATGCCTGGCTAATTTTTGTATTTTTAGTAGAGACAGGGTTTCACTATGTTGGCCGGGCTGGTCTTAAACTCCTGACCTCAGGAGATCCGCCCACCTTGGCCTCCCAAAGTGCTGGGATTACAGGCATGAGCCATCAAGTCTAGTTCACTTGAATCACTTTTAAGTTTGAATTCTCTTTATTTGTTACCAGATAATACAATCACATGGTATTACATTTAAAAAGTGCAAAAGAGTATAATACAGAGAAAATCCATTTTCTCCACACGCACCTGTGGCTCAGCTGCTCGGTTCTCCACCCACCAGGGGCAAGCAGCACTACCAGTCTTTTGTATATCTTTCCATAGATAAGTCTCTATTAACCGCTGAATTTTTTCATTATCTGAGTTCATACAGCAAGGTCACAACTCCCTGAACTCATGCTTGGGATGAGGAAGGACAAACTCCTCTGCTTTGAACATTCCTTTAGAACCAAAAGGGAACGACCAGAGATGAACTCTTCCCATCACAGGCCCACGCTCCAGTTCTCTCTCCCCTTCACATCCGTCCACCTGTTACCCCACTGGACGCCCAAGGCAGAAGTGAAGAACAGATGGTATTGGCTTCCTTGCTTCTTAGGAAAGCTGAGGAGCCAAGAATTAAGGAGACCCAAGGTCACAGCTAACTGGAGCACCATCAGTTTTTCATTTCATCACCCCACTTCCCTATTATCTTCTCTTCAATTTGTAAATAACCTTGAGTTCTTAAATATCTCACCACAGCTTATCTATGGAGATCTCAAAGACAGGGTCAAGGACTCTTCTTCTTGGGTCATCTCTTGTGAGCTGGACTCTGAGCTGGGCCCCAGAGCAGCCCCTCAGCAGTGGCTGAGGACGCTGACTGAATGCAGTGAGAGAGGGAGAGGGTCTGCCGTTCTGCCAGGGGTACCCTGAAACCCTGAGGTTTCTCCCAGGACACACACACATCCCTGGCCACCAAACCCACTGGCCCATGGGCCCGGTCCCTCATGAGTTCTTCTCTGTGCAGTTGGCTCAGTTAATGCCCCTGCTCAGAAGACCAAGGCTGTGGGTTGGCTCCCTTGGGGTGGGGCCTCCTGCGGTGAGACATTCTGTGTTCCTCTACCTTGAACTGCACACAGTGTTGCACATTACAACAGGATGACAAAAAGAGACTGCCCCTCTGTGAGATGGAAAATGCACGGTTCTGTAGCGGAAAGGGTAACTCCTCCTGCGATCCGCTCCTCCTCCCGGTTCCTTCTCACCGCCCCCCTCTATAATCTGTGGAGTTTTTCTGGGGCAAGCCCTTATCTGTTGTATCGTCATATTCTGTCTTTGACGTGAGTACTAACTTCAATAAAGCAGGTCTTGGCTGGGCACAGTGGCTCAGGCCTGTAATCTCAGCATTTTGGGCAGCTGAGGCAGGTGGATCACCTGAGGTCAGGAGTTTGAGACCAGCCTGGCCAACGTGGTAAAACCCCATCTCTACTTTAAAAAAAAAAAAAAAATTAGTCAGGTCTGGTGGTGCATGCCTATAATCCCAGCTACTTGGGAGCCTGAGGCAGGATAATCGCTTGAACCTGGGAGGCAGAGATTGCAGTGAGCTGAGATCACACCACTGCGCTCCAGCCTGGGTGACAGAGCCAGACTCCATCACAAAAAAATAAAAATAGACCCGGTGCGGTGGCTCATGCCTTTAAATCCCAGCACTTTGGGAGGCTGAGGTGGGCAGATCACTTGAGGTCAGGAGTTCAAGATCAGCCTGGCCAACATGGCGAAACCCCATCTCTTCTAAAAATACAAAAATTAGCCAGTTGTGGTGGCATGTGCCTGTAATCTCAGCTACTCGGGAGGCTCAGGCAGGAGAATCGCTTGAACCCAGGAGGCAGAGGTTGCAGTGAGCCAAAATTATGCCACTGCACTCTAGCCTGGGTGACAGTGAGACTCCGTCTCAAATAAATAAATAAACAAACAAACAAACAAATAAAAGCAGATCTCTCTCTAAACATCACAGAGTGCCTAGAAGAATCAGTTTCTCAGCAAACAGGATAATAAGAAGGCTTCGGGCCGGGTGCGGTGGCTCATGGGCCAGGCACGGTGGCTCATGCCTTGTAATCCCAGCACTTTGGGAGACGGAGGTGGGTGGATCACAAGGTCAGGAGTTCAAGATCAGCCTGGTCATCATAGTGAAACCCCATCTCTACTTAAAAATACAAAAATTAGCTGGGTGTGGTGGCTGAGTTTTAAATTTTATTTTTATTTAAAAAAAAAAAGAAGAAGGCTTCAGAGGGTATGAGCTGTGCCTGATTAGTAATGCAACAGGGACAACAGAAACTTTTATTTCAGAGAACAGAAAGTAGCTGCCATGGCTGTTTTGTGAAACCAGGCTCAGTTCCAGGGTGGATTTGAAGACATCATCGGGGTGAGAGTCTGGGAAGGGACCCATGAACCAGAGAGGCTCTGACTTGAGAGGATCAGAAAGCCATGCTGCTGGAGGGAGAGCAGGTCAAGTCAGGGGGCTGGAATCAGAGAGGGGATTCCTGAGGATGAAGGGTGAGGGGATGGCGAATCTATGGGGTGACAGGTCCCGGGGCACAGAGAAGGGATCTGGAGGCTCTGTTTGGGTGTTTCTACCACCTGAAAATTCGTGTACTCACCAAGGAACTCGTCTGTTCCAACACTTGGGACCCCTTCCTGTTTCCTCATTCTGCCCAAGATGTCACTGTAGTGAAGGGCCGGGGTCTCACCAGGCACTCCCCAGGCTCCCCAGAGACCAAAGCTCTATTGTGCGCTGTCAGGCCCCACCTGCCTACCTGGAATTCCATCCAAGGTGTCCTGCCAAGTGCTGCTCCCCACCGCACTCTCATCACTTGTTCACTCCCGATTTTCCCTGCAGGTGGCTGTGTGAGGGGAAGAGGATGACTGCTGCATTACATTGGATGGATTGGCTGTTCCACCATTGGCCACTAAAAATGGCAGCCTCTGTCAGGCACAGTGGCTCACGTCTGTAATTCCAGCACTTTGGGAGACTGAGGCAGAAGGATCTCTTGAGCCCAAGAGTTTGAGACCAACCTGAGCAACACAGAGATGCCCATCTCTACAAAAATTTAAAAAAAAAGAATGGTGGCTGGGAGCGGTGGCTGACACCTATAATCCCAGCACTTTGGGAGGCTGAGGAGAGCAGGTTGCTTGACCTCAGGAGTTCAAGACAAGCCTGGGAAACACAGTGAGACCCCACCTCATTTTTTAAAAAAAGGATAAAAATAAATTAAAAAAAATTAACCAGGTGTGCTGGTGTGCACCTATAATCCCAGCTACTCAGGAGGCTGAGGCAGAAGGATGACTTGAACCTGGGAAATGGAGGCTGCAGTGAGTTGTGATCGTGCCACTCACTGCAGTCCAGCCTGGGCAACAAAAAAAGGCAGGCTTTCTTTGATAGAGCCATAATGACGCCGTGCCTCCAGAGTAACTGTTGACAAAGTGCTGGCAGAATCACCCACCTATAGCATGAATTCAGTCTATCAACAACACTAGTAACAGAAACACAAGGGATCACATTTTATTTTTTTAGAGACAGGGTCTTGCTATGTAGCCCAGGCTGGCCTTGAGCTCCTGAGCTCGAGTTATCCTCCAGCCTAAGCCTCCCGAGTAGCTGCGATTATAGGTGTGCTCTACCACGCCCAGCTGGGATCATGTTTATTCAACACATCCTTACTTGGCCTCTGAGACACCACCCATTCTTGGTTCTTCTTTTACGTCACTGGCTCCTCCTTCCCCATATGTATTTCCGGTTTCTCTTCATTTTTCTGATGTCAAAATACTACAGGGCCCCAGGAGTCAGTCCTTCTCTGCCCTTGCTCACACTCCAGGTGACCTCATCCAGGCTCATGGTTTTAAGATCAATCTCTCTATGCTGACTTATCCTAAATTTTTATCTCTAGCCCTGACCTGTCCCCTGAACTCTGGGTTTGAATATCCAACTGCCTACTTAACACCTTCAACTGGGCGTCTAACAGACACCACTGGCACAATATCCAAAATTAAACTTTTGTTTTTACCCCAGACCTGTTCCTTCTGCAGCCTTCCCTAGCTCAGTAAATGCTATCTTCATCTTCTCCATGCTCAGACCAAAACCAGAAAAGGACTCTTCTTTGACCTGTTTCGTTTACTCACAATTGACATTTAATATCCCAGCAAGGCCGGACATGGTGGCTCATGCCTGTAATCCCAACACTTTGGGAGGCTGAGGCAGGAGGATCACTTGAGTACAGAAGTTTGAGGCCAGCGTGGGCAACACGGCAAAACCCCGTCTCTGCAAAAAATACAAAAGTTAGCTGGGCGTGGTAGTGCTTGCATGTACAGCCAACCACTTGGGGGGCTGAGGTGGGAGGATCACCTGAGCCTGGGAGGTCGAGGCTGTAGTGAGCTGAGATTGCAATCACCGTACTCCAACCTGAGTGACAGAGCAAGACCTGTCTCAAAAAAAAAAAAAAAATCAGCAAACCCTGTTTGTTCTACCTTCAAAATATACTCACCACTGCCCCTGTTGCCACTAATCCTAGCCACTGCACTCTTGACCACGGCCTACTAGGCCTTGTGTGATCTGGCCCACTGCCACTTATGTGGCTCCATCTCCTGCCACTGACTTTTCCTTTGACCCCTGCCGCACTGGCCACAGACACTGCAAGCCCACTCTTGCCTTGAGTGCATTGCTGTCTTCTTGGCCTGGAATTCTCTCCCCCAAACACTCACAAAGCTGGCTCTTCTGTTTCCTTCTGGTCTCTGCTCAGATGTCACCCCTCAGCGAGGCTTCCCCACACTACTCTAAGACAGGCAAGTCTTCCCACAGTCCACATTCTAGATTCTTCCTCTCCTCTTTGCATTTTTTTCATATTATATGCATATGTGTGTGCATGTACACATTAGTGCACATATATAAAAATAAAATATCACATATTTCTTGGTTTCTTTTTCATTTTTCCTTTTTTTTTTTTTTTTGAGGCAAAGTCTCACTCTGTCACCCAGGCTGGAGTGGAGTGGTATGATCTCGGCTCACTGCAACTTCCACCTCCCAGATTCAAGCGATTCTCCTGCCTCAGCCTCCCAAGTAGCTGGGATTATAGATGTCTGCCACAGTGCCTGGCTAATTTTTGTATTTTTAGTAGAGACTGGGTGTTGCCATATTGGCCAATCTGGTCTTGGACTCCTGACCTCAGGTGATCTGCCTACCTTGGCCTCCCAAAGTGCTGGGATTACAGGTGTGAACCACCGCACCTGGCCTTTTTTGGTTTTGTTTTGTTTTGTTTGAGACAGGGTCCTGTGCTCTGGTGTGATCATGGCTCACTGCAGCCTCAATCTCCCAGGCTCAAACCATCCTCCAGCCTCAGCCGCCTGAGTAAATGGAACTACAGGTGTGTGCCACCATGCCTGGCTAATTTTTAAATTTTTTTTAGAGATGGAGGTCTCACTATACTTCCCAGACTGTTTTTGAATTCCTGGGCTTGAGAGATTCTTTTGCCTTAGCCTCCCAAAGTGCTGGGATTACAGGCATGAGCCACCATGCTTCCTGGCTGTTTATTATGTCCCTCTTCTCTCTAGAATATAAAAACTCCATGAGGATGAAGAATTTGCCTGAATTGTTTCCTGCTAGAACCTAGCAGGTAGAATAGTGTCTGGTACATAGTTCTTGTTAAAAGAAAACCTTCAGCTGAATTAAATTTAAAAGCTGAGCAGGCTGGGGGCTCACAAGGTCAGCATGTCTTGCTGCCAGGATGAAGGTGATTACCTGTCTCAGAGTTGCAGGTAATCTTGGCATTTGTGCCAAACATTGCTGACCAGGACAGGCTTAGCTGTGTACAGCTGGTCCAGCCTCCTCCAGCAGCCACCTAGATGTTCGTAGCTGTCTACACCTTCCTCCTACCTTATCTTACCTGTCACTGCCCCCAGGGTCCCAGTTCCCCCTCCTCCCCACCCTACCTCCACTCCTGCCCTCAGATCTCCTTGACCCCTCTTGCTTGTCTGTCCCCTGCTGGGAGAGACCACCTCTCTTTGTTTCCTCTGGTCAAAGCCTGACTGTCTTTCTTTGCCTTTACATGCCTTTACTTCCCTCCTGTTGGGATTAGAAGATTAGAACCCAGGATTTGTGACTATGGTTATAATTTTTTTTTTTTTGAAATTGGGTCTTTCTCTTGTCATCCAGGTTGGAGTGCAGTGGCATGAACATGGCTCACTGCAGCCTCAACTTCCTGGGGTTAAGTGATCCTCCTGCTTCAGCCTCCCATGTAGCTAGGACCACAGGCATGTACTACTATGCCTGGCAAATTTTTTAATTTTTCTTTTGTAGAGACAGGGTTTCACTTTGTTGCCCAGGCTGGTATCAAACTCTTGGGCTAAAGCAATCCTCCCACTTCGGCCTCCCAAAGTGCTGGGATTACAGGTGTGTGCCCCTGTGCCCAGTTTGTGGCCTGGATTATAACGGTGATCTCTAGTATGCACAAATGTCATAGAAAAGACTTAAATATAATAACGTAATAACCATGGTGGTCTCTGGGTTCTGGGTGATTGGTAATTTTTTTCCTTTTTGCTTTCTAAACCAGGAAGGTGGCTGTGGAGCGCATCTTGGGGTGGAGCTACTGACTAGTGTTGGCCTTGGGAGGACAGGGATGGGGAAGTGGAATGCTCTGTGGCTTCATGCCATGTGTAATTCAGATCCGGGCTTGAATCCCAGCTTTGCCTTTGACCCTTACTCTGTGACCTTGGGGAAATGAGTTAACACTGAGTTTCTAAATTTACTAAATTATGTGGCCTCAGGAAACTAATCTAGACTCTTTAAGCCTCATCTATTCAACAGCTTTAGTGTCTAGGAAATGTTAAATTAAGTTTACCCTGAAGCTGCCTCCTTACATATTTTAAGTATGGCCTAAAGGTTTCTCTGTACTTCATGAACTGTAGCCTAAATGGTAGTGTAAACAGACTAATCTACTCTTGTACCAATCACTGAGTTTTGGCCAATCAAATGTGGCCAACTCTTCAAACTGTGTTCAAATAAGGCAAATGTGAAGCTGTAACCAATCCAGCTGTTTCTGTACCTCACTTTCATTTTCTGTTTGTCACTTTCTTTTTTCTGTCTATAAATCTTCTTCTACCATGTGGCTACACTGTAGTCTCTGGGCCTACTCTGGCTCAGGAGACTGCCTGATTCGGGAATCATTCTTCGCTCAGCATTTTTTTTTTTTTTAATAGAGACAAGGTTTCACCATGTTGGCCAGGCTGGTCTCGAGCTCCTGACCTTGTGATCCACTGCCTCAGCCTCCCAAAGTGCTGGGATTACAGGCATGAGCCACCATGCCCAGCCATACTTATTTATTTATTTATTTATTTATTTTGAGACAGGGTCTCGTTTAGTTGCCCAGGCTGGAGTGTGGTAGTGTGATCATGGCTCACTGCAGCCTCAAATTCCCACTTCCACCTCCCGAATGTTTGGGACTACAGGTGCAAGCCACCACACCCAGCTAATTATTTACATAATAGAAATGGGATCTTGGCCAGCATGGTGGCTCACACCTGTAATTCCAGCACTTTGGGAGGCTGAGGAGGGAGGATCACTTGAGGTCAGGAGTTCAAGACCACCCTCACCAACTAGGTGAAACCCTGTCTCTACTAAATACAAAACATAAGTAGGGCGTGGTGGTACATGCCTGTAATCCCAGCTACTCGGGAGGCTGAGGCAGGAGAATTGCTTGAACCTGGGAGACAGAGGTTGCAGTGAGCTGAGATCATGTCACTGCACTCCAGCCTGGGCAACAGAGTAGGACTCTATCTCTTTTATTTTTTTATTTTTTATTTTTGTTTTTATAAGACTCTATCTCAAAAAAAGAAAATTAAAAACAAATAAATAAAAGAAATGGGATCTCATTCTGTTGCTCAGGCTGGTCTTGAGCTCCTTGGCTCAAGTGATTCTCTTGCTTTGGCTACCCAAAATGCTGGGATTACAGGCATGTGCCACTGTACCCAGCCCACATAGACTGCTTTTGATGTTTGTAACAGAGTTCCATGTCGATGCCAGCCTTTTCTGGGTGGGGTTTTATTCTGCCTGATTTGTGTGTCGGCTTGACAGCCACAGCCATCTCACTGCCAGATACAATAGGATAAAATGTCATAGTCATTACCGGCAGCAGATGATTAAAATGGTGACTAATTGGGTGCTTGTGCCAAGGGAGGGGTAGAAGAGGAAGATAATTCCTAGGTTTCAAGCCTGGGAGGTGCAAGAATGATGAGGTCAATTTGGAACACTGAACCTTGGGGCCAGCGTGGGTGAGACAACAGAGTGGAACAGTTCCTTAGGCAGGTGGAAGTATGGGGCTGAAGGTCAGGGAGAGGTCGGCAGGGGTTTACAGATATCCATAGAGATGTAATTGCTGAATCTGTGTAGAGGGAAAAGAGCAGAAGACTGAGGATTCCACGTTTGGGAGCATCTCTGTTTATTCATGTAGCCAAAATAAATTCCAGGAGAGAGTCGTTTAGACCAGATTTTCAAGCAGACCATGTTTTCTCCTAAGTCCCACGTGGCTCCCTTAGCATGGAGGCTAGGGCGGCAGGCAGGAGGGCAGTGGGGTTGAAGCAGGAAAGGTGGCAAAAACAGACCTCTCGAACACCAAACGAGGAAGGAAGGGGTGATTTATTCGGCCGGGAGCAAGGTGGCATAGCTGCCTGACAGCCAAGCTCAAAAAACAATGCCTTCTGGAAAGATTCCTCCACACCACACCCGCAATCTATAGGAAGGCGATTAAGGTGGCGCCTGGTCGGCCAGCTTTGCTTCTCCTATTGAAATGCAGTGTGGAAGTCAAGGGGAGGTGGTCTTAGTTGCTTAGGTATCCCTCTTCAGGGTCTGGGTCTCACTTTCACAACAGGGCTCAAATTTAGTTTTGTGATGTTATTTCCAAATAGGATTATCTCATACGTACAGTCACACACAGAGAGGCCCTGTCCGCTCCCTCATCCCATCCAGTGGCAGTGAACATCAGGTTTCTTGTGGACATCGGCTCCTACCCAGGAGCTGGGTTGGGTCCTTTTTCTAGGGATTGTCCTTCTCCATCTCTGTCACTGTGGGAGCCGCCGTGTGTGTCTCCACTGTCCCTGCCACACTGTTGGTCCTTCTTGGGACAGGGGCCTATTCCTACACCAATCATAGTGCTGCACTCCTCTTGCCAAAATTAATTGGTAGAGGGGGACACCTGACTCAAAGTGGACCAATGTGTCACTTAATGGGGGCCAATGTGTCACTCTCCCGGGGTTTTTTTGCCTCACGTTTGAGAGTCAACTGTATTTCTCTATGTAAAACTTAACAACAAAAAGGTGGCAGAAATCAATGGATATTTCCTCTCTGGAATCCACTAACATGCTGGTGGAGGAATTTGTAAATAGAAATGAATAAGAACAGAGAGAACCTGTGAGGAGACATAGCAACATGATTTTGGAAGCTAGAAATGAGTGATCACTGAGAAGACCTGAGAATGCTGAATACCGTCAACTGCAGGAAAAACCAAATGGCAACCCATTCACACCACAGAACTCCGTAAAAGGTACCACCTGAAGTAAAGTTGAAGCTGGGCCTAAAAATGAAGACTCATTAAATGTCTGTTTTAGAAATAGGGCCAGGTGAGGTGGCTCATGCCTCTAATCCCAGCACTTTGGGAGGCCAAGGCAGGTGGACCACCTGAGATCAGGAGTTCAAGACCAGCCTGGCCAACATGGTGAAACCCTGTCTGTACTAAAAATACAAAAAAATTAGCCAGGCGTGGTGGTGCACACCTGTAACTCCAGCTACTCAGGAGGCTGAGGCAGGAGAATCACTTTAACCCAGGAGGCAGAGGTTGCAGTGAGCAGAGAGGGTGCCACTGCACTCCAGCCTGGGCAATAGAGTGAGACTCTGTCTAAAAATAAATTGTTAAAACATGTGCACTGAATGACAAGACCCCCCCAAACAGGCTTTGTGTGAGCAACATGTCTGTTTATTCACCTGGGTTCAGATGGGCTGAGGCCAAAAAGGGAGTCAGCAAATAGTGGTGGGATAGGAGTTGATTTTATAGGTTTGGGGTGGGCAGTGGAAAGTTATAGTTTAGGGCCATTTTTGCAAGCTAGGAGGGTGTTGTAAGGTGTGGAGTCACGAGGTTGACCAAGGTCAGTTAGAAAGTCCAATGGCCTTATCAATTAGGGCAGGAATAAGGAACAACAGAGAATGTCTTAAAGTTAAGTAGACGTCTCAGGGGCTGATCATTTCTTTCTCTTTTCATGGTCTTACAGTTACTTTAGATTTTCTAGGAACTCATCTGGAGTGTCCATTCAGGTCACAGAGGTTAAGATGGTGTCCATTGGGCCGTCAGTCAGCCTAAAAGACCTTACATAAATTAATTAATTATTTAAAAAATTAGCCGAGTGGTGGCAGATGTCTGTAGACCCACCTACTTGGGAGGCTGAGACAGGAGAATTGCTTGGACCTGGGAGGTAGAGGTTGCAGTGAGCTGAGAGTGCGCCACTGCACTCCAGCTTGGGCAACAGAGCAAGGCTCAGTCTCAAAAAAATGCAATAGAAAAGGAAAGGAAAACACGATGTGGGGCCACATGCAGTGGCTCACGTCTATAAGCCAAGCCTTTTGGGAGGCTGAGGCAGGAGGACTGCTTGAGTCCAGGAGTGTGAGACCAGCCTGGGCAACGTAGTGAAAAGACCCCATGTCTACAATCAATCAGTCAATCAATCAATACCACATGGGGTCAGAAACAAGCAGGTGCTGAGGGAGGAGAGCTTTAATTACCCTTAAGCATCTAAAATCACCTCCCCCTTGACTTCCACACTGCATTTCAATAGGAGAAGCAAAGGCTGGCAGACCAGGAGCCACCTTAATCGCCCTCCTATAGATCACAGGCGTGGTGTGGAGGAATCTTTCCAGAAGGCATTGTTTTTCCTTAAACAAGATCAAACCCCCACCCCATGCCTATTCCATGGATCAAGACCCTTTCACATGTAATTTCTAAAGCTGTAAATTCAAGGCTCTTTCACGAGTAGCATCTGGAGTTGTAAGCCTGTATAAAGGCAGGGCTTCTCTTTGTTAGACGAGCTTGGCTGTTCGGCAGCTACACTTCCTTGCTCCTGGCAGAATAAATCACCCCTTCCTTCCCAGTTGGTGTTCAAGAGGTTTGTTTCCTGTGGCCATTCCTGCTTCAGTGCTGCAGGGAGGCAACTTTGAGAAGCAGAGTCTGGAGGGAAACTGGAGATGAGTGGCAGAGCAAAGCACAGGTATCCGGGCTAGACCTGCCCATTCAGTCATCTGCCTGGACTCTGGGATGAACCAAGGCTTCTTTAGAAGGCCCCAAACCCTGCTCCACCAGCTACTCTCTTGGGGCACACACAATACTTGAAGTCTTTATTAGTAAGGGCATTTCTCCGGGCACTGAGAAGGTTCTGAGTTCATGTGGCCTGGAAGAACACCTTGTGGGGAGGCAAGAACTCTTCCTTTCTTTTTGCTTTTTCTTTTCTTCAGTGGGGAGGGGGAGGGGAAAAGGGAGGGGGCAAGAACTCTTCCCTGAACTGCCAGTGAGAATGTGTAACTAGACGGGCCTCTGTGCAGGCAACTTGGTAATACATACAAAACACTTTGGGAATTTATATTCTCTTTGACACAGCAATTCTTCCAGAAATCTCTATTGAAGAAATAGTTAAGGATGCTAGCAAACTGTACTAGCAAAAAAATTAGAAATGACCTTACTATCTAACAACAGAGAATTTGCCAATACATTTATATGATGGAATTACATTCAGCTGGTAACATCCACTGTGGTAGTTTTAAAGCAAATTTTGAGTGAGTGTGCCAATAAGTAAATTTATTTTTACTATGGAGCAATCATTTTGGTTTTCAAGAAAATTTTTCAAGAAAAAAAGTAAAAAACAAAATAAATTTGATCTGAATTCCTCCACTCAGAGATAATTCACTATTGACATTTAGTGACTATCATTCCAGATGTTTCTATGTAAATATACATATAAGAATGAGAATGAAAGATTGAAGGCCGGGCGTGGTGGCTCACACCTGTATTCCCAGCTACTTGGGAGGCTGAGGCAGGAGAATCGCTTGAACTGGGAGGCAGAGGTTGCGCCACTGCAGCCTGGGCGACAGAGCGAGACTCCATCTCAAAAAAAAAAAAAAAAAAGGAAAAGAAACAAAGAAAGATTGTGTGTGTTTGTGTGTGTGCACATCTGTAGGTGACACTTTACAGAGAAATACTTTACAGAGAATGGGAAAACCCATAACAGCATTACCAAAAAATGAGAACACATTTTCTTTTTACTTTTTTTTTTTTTGAGATGGACTCTCTGTTGTCCAGGCTGGAGTGCAGTGGCGCGATCTCGGCTCACTGCAACCTCCGCCTCCTGGGTTCAAGCGATTATCCTGCCTCAGCCTCCCGAGTACCTAGGATTACAGGCACCTGCCAGCACGCCCAGCTAATTTTTGTATTTTTAGTAGAGACAGGATTTCACCAAGTTGGCCAAGCTGATATCGAACTACTGACCTCAGGTGATCCGCCCTCCTCAGTCTCCCAAAGTGCTGGGATTGTAGGCATAAGTCACCAAGCCCGGCCCACATTTTCTTAAAAAACAAAAGCGTGATATTTAACAGGAGGAAAAACTAAACTTTAAAAAATGTTTCTTGACAATAAGAAACACAGCTTCCTAAAAATAACCCTTTAAATTAAGGGAAAAGATAACATTAGGAGTTTTGAGTTATTTTTAAAAACAATATGTTTCAACTCTGACACTATCTATTGACTTTCAGCCAAGAAACATGAGAAAAATAAATACACTTTTCCGCATTTCCTCTCCCCTTGCTTCCTCCTTCTAATTATGTCGGTTGTATCATTTTCACCTAGAAAAGGTTAATAATATTTAAATCCCATTTTTACCACAATCCCCACAGTTGTCTGGTCAGTTCTGTATTTAAATTTACCTGGTGTGGTGGGGTGCAGTGGCTCACGCCTGTAATCCCAGCACTTTGGGAGGCCAAGGCGGTTGGATCACCTGAGGTCGGGAGTTTGAGACCAGCCTGACCAACATGGAGAAACCCCCGTCTCTACTAAAAATACAAAATTAGCCAGGTGTGGTGGTGTATGCCTATAATCCCATCTACTTGGGAGGCTGAGGCAGGAGAATCACTTGAACCGGGAAGGCAGAGATTTCGGTGAGCCGAGATTGCACTCCAGCCTGGGCAACAAGGACAAATCTCCATCTCAAAAAAAATTACCTGGTATGCATTATTGTTCTTTTATCTTGACCTCTCCATTCCTGTTTTTGGAGTCATCCCTTCATTGGTGGGATTTCATTATCAAGTAGCCTTTCTTTATATAAGTCTCATGGGTTCTTATATGCTTCAACATCTGTGTCTTTATACTTCAAGGGCAAATGGGGTAAAAAAAATTCTTGGGTCATTCTCTCCCTCAATGTAGACGTTGCTTCTTTGTCTTCTGATGTTGTTTGCGTTACTTTGGGGGCTGACTTTTACTTCTAATATGGAACTTGTTTAATTTACCTGGGTACAATTAAAATTCCTTCTTTATCTCTGAAATTCAGCATCTTCAACAATATATGTCCAAATCACTGTATTCTTTTTTGAGATGGAGTCTTGCTCTGTTGCCAGGCTGGAGTGCAGTGATGCAATCTTGGCCTACTGCAACCTCCACCTCCCTGGTTCAAGCAATTCTCCTGCCTCAACCTCCCAAGTAGCTGGGACTACAGGCACATACCACCATGCCTGGCTAATTTTTTGTATTTTTAGTAGAGAAGGGGTTTCACTGTGTTAGCCAGGATGGTCTTAATCTCTTGACCTCATGATCCACCTGCCTTGGCCTCCCAAAGTGCTGGGATTACAGGCGTGAGCCACCATGCCTGTCCCAAATCATTGTATTATATAGGATATAAATTCAGACAGAAACCCCAAATAACAGTGACTTTAAACAATATAGATGTATTTGTTTCTCATTTAACAATATGAGCTACAATGGTGTAGCTACGATGCTCTAATGAAATAATCAGGGGTTCAGGATCTTTCTGTTTTGTTGCTCCACCATTCCCAGGGTGCTACCTTTGTTCACATGGACTTCTGATGTATATTTTATCCAATAGAAAAAGGGAAAGGGAAGAGTGCATTTCTTTCCTGTAAGTATATACCCAGAAGTTGCACATATTAATCTTTAATCCCACTGGCTACAGAACTTGATCACATGACCTCACTAAAATGCAAGGAATACTGGGTGATAGTCTTTATTCTGGGTGAGCCTATATTCAGCTAAAAATACTCTTTTATTATGGAAGAAGGAAGAATGCGTACTGGAGAAACACTAGCAACCCTTTCCATGATCAATCAGTATCGGTTTTTTTCCTGGAATACGGTCTATTCTTTCAACCTGCTGATCAAATCTTTATTTCAGGAAAACATCTGTGAATTTTTTTTCTGTTCCATTGATTGTGTTTTCTACTTTAGGAACACCAAATACACATTTTCTTTTTTCTTTTCTTTTGAGACGGAGTCTTGCTCTGTCACCCAGGCTGAAGTGCAAGTGGCACAATCTTGGCTCACTGATTCTCCTGCCTCAGCCTCCTGAGTAGCTGTGATTACAGAGGCGCGCCACCAGGCCTAGCTAAGTTTTGTATTTTTCAGGAAAGACAGGGTTTCACCATGTTAGCCAAGCTGCTCTCAAATTCCTGACCTCAAGTAATCTGCCCACCTCAGACTCCCAAATTGCCGGCAGGCGTGAGCCACCATGCCCACCAGGCCGGGCCAAATATACATCTTTTGAACAGTGGTGTATCAATACAGGGATACATTTTGCAAAGTGCATTGTTAGGGTAATTTTGTCATCATATGATCATCATAGAATGTATAATACTTATACAAACTTAGGTGGTATGGCCTGCTATACTTGTAGGCTGTATGGTATAGCCTATTGCTACTAGGCTACAAAGCTGCATAGCATGCTACTGTACTGAATATTGTAGGCAATTCTAAAATGATGGTAAATATTTTGTCTATCTAAACATAGAAGAGTACAGTAAAACTACAGTATAAAAGATAAAACATGGTACACCTGCACAGGACAATTACCCAGGAATGGAGCTTGAAGGACTGGAGGTTGCTCTGGGTGAGTGAATGTGAAGGCCTACAACATTACTGTGCACTACTGTATATTCCATAAACAATGTACACTGGCTGTACTAAATTTATATTTAAAATGTTTCTTTTGCCAAGTGTGGTGGCTCAAGCCTGTAATCCCAGCCCTTTGGGAGGCTGAGGTGTGTGGATCACCTGAGGTCAGGAGTTCGAGACAAGCCTGACCAACATGGTGAAACCTTGTCTCTACTAAAAATACAAAAATTAGCTGGGTGTGATGGTGCATGCTTGTACTCCCAGCTACTCAGGAGCCTGAGGCAGGAGAATCACTTGAATTCAGGAAGTGGAGTTTGCAGTGAGCTGAGATCATGCCACTGCACTCCAGCCTGGGCGACAGAGAGAGACTCATCTCAAAAATAAACAAATACATAAAACGTTTCTTTCTTCAGTAATAAATGAATTTTAGCTTACTGTATCCTTTTTTTTTTTTTTAAAGATGGGGTTTCACCGTGATGGTCAGGCTGGCCTTGAACTCCTGACCTCAGGTGATCCACCCACCTCAGCCTCCCAAAGTGCTAGGATTACAGGCGTGAGCCACCGTGCCCGGCTGCTTACTGTATCTTTTTAACTCTATGAACTTTAATTTTAAAAAACTTTTTGACTCTTTTGTAAAAATACTTCGCGTAACACACAACCACAGTGGCCGGGCAGGGTGGCTCATGCCTGTAATCCGAGCACTTTGGGAGGCTGAGGCAGGTGGATCACCTGAGGTCGGGAGTTAGAACAGCTTCGCCTCACCAGACATGATGAAACCCTGTCTCTACTAAAAAAAAAATGCAAAAAATTAGCCAGGTGTGGTGGTGGGCACCTGTAATCCCAGCTACTTGAGAGGCTGAGGCAGGAGAATCGCTTGAACCCAGGAAGCAGAGGTTGCAATGAGCTGAGATCCCGCCACTACACTCCATCCTGGGCGATAAGAGTGAAACTCCATCTCAAAAAAAAAAAAAAAAGAAAGAAAGAAAAAACCACAAACATATTTTACATCTGTACAAAAATATTTTATTTCTTTTTATCCTTATTTTATAACCTCTTTTCTTTTTTTTTCTTTTTTCTCTTTTGAGACAGGGTCTTACTCTGTAACCCAGGTTGGAGTACAGTAGCGTGATCAGGGCTCACTGTAGCCTCAACCTCCTAGGCTCAAGTGATCCTCCCACCTCAGCCCCCAACCTTCTACCCAGTGGCTGGGAATACAGATGAATGCTACCATGCTGGCCTAATATTTAGTTTTCTTTGTAGAGGCAAGGTCTTATGATGTTGCCTAGGCTAGTCTTGAACACCCAGGCTCAAGTGATCCTCTAGCCTCAGACTCCCAAAGTGTTGAGATTACAGGTATGAGCCACCACACCTAGCTAAAAGTTTTTTGTTTTGTTTTGTGTTGTTTTGTGTTTTGAGACAGGCTCTCCCTCTGTTGTGCAGGCTGGAGTGCAGTGGCTCAATCTTGGCTCACTGCAACCTTGACCTCCTGGGCTCAAACGATCCTCTCACTTTAGTCACCCAAATAGTTTGGGACTACAGGCACACACCACTACACCTTGCTAAACTTGTTTATTTTTTTGTAGAGATGAAGTCTCACTGTGTTTCCCAGCCTAGTCTCAAACTCCTGGGCTCAAGGGTAATCCCAAAATGTTGGGATTACAGGCTCACACCACTGTGCCTGGCCCAAAAGTTTTTAAAGATAAAATTTTTAAAAATAGAAAAAAGTGGGCTGGGCATGGTGGCTTACGCCTATAATCTCAGCACTTTGGGAGGCTGAGGCGGGCGGATCACCTGAGGTCGGGAACTCACGACCAGCCTGACCAACATGGAGAAACCCTGTCTCTACTAAAACTACAAAATTAGCCGGGCATGATGGTGCATGCCTGTAATCCCAGCTACTCCGGAGGCTGGATAATCGCTTGAACCCGGGAGGTGGAGGTTGCGGTGAGCTGAGATCGCGCCATTGCATTCTAACCTGGGCAATAAGAGCGAAACACCGTCTCAAAAAAAAAGAAAGAAAGAAAGAAAGAAAATTAAAAACCTAAAAAAAAAAAAAGGAAAAAAAAAAGAAAAATAGAAAAAAGTGGCCAGGTATGGTGGCTCACACCTGTAATCCCAGCACTTTGGGAAGCTGAGGTGGGAGCATTGCTTTAGCCCAGGAATTCGAGGTTGCAGTATGCACTCTAGCCTAGGTGGAGACCTGGTATCAAAAACCAAACAAACAAAAACAACTAAGACACAAACACTCACATTAGCCTAGGCCTGCACAGGGTCAGGATCATTGATATCCCTGTCTCCCACCTCCACATCTTTTCCCAGGTAATAGGAATTTTTCAGGTCTATTATAATCTTATGGGATCATCATCATACATGCAGTCCATTGTTGATCAAAACATTGTCATGTAGAACATGACTGTATGTATTAGCCTGTTCTCACATTGCTACAAAGAAATACCTGAGACCGGGTAATTTATAAAGAAAAGAGATTTAACTGACTCATGGTTCACAGGCTATACAAGAAGCATGGCAGCTTCTTCTTGCCTTCTGGGGAGGCCTCAGGGAGCTTTCAGTTAAGGTGAAAGGCAAAGGGGAAGCAGGCATTTTACCTTTTACACAGTGGGAGCAAGAGGAGGAGAAAGAAGGGGAAAGGTGACACAAACTTTTAAACAACCACATCTCATAACTCACTCACTCACTATCACAAGAAGAGCACTGACGGGATGGTTCCAAACCATTCATGAGAACTTTGCTCCTATGATCCAATCACTTCCCACCAAGCCCTACCTCCAACACTGGGAATTACAATTTGACATGAGATTTGATGGACGCAGATCCAAACTATATCACTGTATTTCTATCATTTTCATCAATCTTCATCTATACATTCTTTGAAATCATAAAGTATTTACTGGACTCTGTTTTCCACAAAGTAATACTTATTCTGATGCATGTTTTTAATTTGCTTTTTGCTTACGTGTTTTAGTCCATTTTGTGCAGCTATCACAGAATACCTATGACCAGGTAATTTGTAAAGAGCAGGAAGTTATTGGCTCATGGTTCTAGGGACTGAGAAGTCCAAGAGCATGGTGCCGGCATCTGCTCAGAATTTGATGAGGCCCTTCTTATGGCATCATCCCATGGCAGAAGGTGGAAGGGCAAGAGAGGGCAAGAGAGAGTGGTCGGGGAAGCGGGCCTAACTCATCCTTTTATAATTAGCATTCTTGAAATGATAGCATTAATCTATTCATGAGGACAGAGCCCTCATGACCTACTCACTTCTTAAAAGTTTCACCTTGGGCCGGGCACGGTGGCCTGGCCATCATGGTGAAACCCCATCTTTAAAAAAAAAAAAAAAAGTTTCACCTCTGGGAAAAAAAATAAAGTCTCACCTCTCAACACTGTTGCATTGGGAATCCAGATCTCAATATATGAACTTTGGTGGACACATTCAAGCTGTAGCAGGTGGGGACCACTTACGATCTAGGAGCAAAGTGAAGGAAGGGGGTTGGAAGTTTCTCCATTTAGGGGATAAATTTACTTTTTTCCCCGCCATGGTTAACATTTGGTATTTAGCCTTCTAGACAGATATATGCATAATTTTTCCTCACCAAATGAGATTACCATATACATACTATTTTTTTTTTGTTTGTTTGTGTGTTTGTTTGTTTTTTGAGGCAGAGTCTTACTCTGTTACCCAGGCTGGAGTGCAGTGGTATGATCTTGGTTCACTGCAACCTCTGCCTCCTGGGCTCAAACCATTCTCCTGCCTCAGCCTCCGAAGTAGCTGGGACCGCAGGCATGTGGCAACATGCCCAGCTAATTTTTGTATTTTAGTAGAGACAGGGTTGAACCATGTTGGTCAGGCTGGTCTCAAACTCCTGACCTCAAGTGATCCGCCCACCTCAGCCTCCCAAAGTGCTGGAATTACAGGCTTGAGCCACTGTGCCTGGCCAAACCTCTCCTTAATCCCTGTATTTCTAATTCCACATAACTTTACTAGCCCCCTTAAGGTCTGTGTTCCTAAGTCAAGAGCCTTTCAGATTTAGTTTCTTCAAGGCCAGAGTCCCCAGTTTCCTGCTTAGGCTGGTGGTCACTGTGGCTTTAAGGGGTGGAGGAAGGGGCCTATGATCTAGCAATTGAATATTCACCTGTTTTCACCCCCACCTTACACACAGTCTCTGGTGCCTTCTTGGAGTCTGCAGATGTGTCACACCTTATCTTCCTGCACTTTACCACTTTATAGTTGCTTCTCTCAGCTACTAATTTCTCCTGACTTACGTGGGTGCCAGTGAAGACAGGCCCTTTTCTATTCCTTCACTGTCATTTCAGTAGGGTTTTGGGTGGGGGAGGATATAAATACCAGAATGTTTAACTGGAAGCTGCATTAATTATGCAAAAGTCTTTCTGATCATTGCTCATCTTTGAAAGAGACCAGCTATTGGTAAAAAATTAATCCAGAGAGGCTAGGTGTGGTAGCTCACGCCTGTAGTCCCAGCACTTTGGGAGGCCAAGGCGGTCAGATCACAAGGTCAGGAGTTCAAGACCAGGGTGGCCAACATATGGAAACCCCACCTCAAAAAACAAAACCAAACCAACCACTTAATCTTAAACCAACAACTTAATCTAGAGAAAGATGAGGCAAGTGACCTGGAACAGACTGCAGTTTTCAGTTGCCTTTTTTTCTTCAAACAACCTATCACCAAATGTGTTTTCTCCTCCACCTGGGGCCATATCCCCGGTTTTCAGGATGTGAGAGGTCAGAATGGCAACAGACCCTAAGATAGACTTTCTAATGATTACTATGCCCTTAGTCCCTCTCCTCTGGCTCCCTCTCCAGCAGCAGTTTTCTCAGCTGGGAGGCTAGGACATACATGGTTAACATGGATCTACACATAACTTCTCTCTCAGTTCCACCTCTCCCACTCCCAGCATCCTGCAGGGTGGAGCTGGCTTCTCTGGAGTCATTCCAGCTGCTTGCCTTGTGGTCCTAAACAATGGATGATTAAATTGGGCCTTCCAGAGCAGTGCCTTTATCTTTGCTTGGCAGTTTGGGATTGTGTCACTGCCTTGCCATTGAAGCTGAAGACAGGTACCAGAACGTTCAGCACTGTCTGTAATAGCAAAAAGCTGAACACATACAAATGACTGTCACCAGGAGGATGGGTAAATACAATGTCACATACTCATATCATCGAACACAATGCTTCTGTGAAAATGAGTGAAATAATCACTGTACATCGTAGCAGTTGTGTGTGTACATGTGTGTGTGTGTCAGGGTCTCACTGTCACCCAGGCTGGAGTGCAGTGGAACAATCTTGGCTCACTGCAACCTCCACCACTTCCTAGGTTCAATCGATTCTCCTGCCTCAGCCTCCCAAGTAGCTGATAAAACAGGTACACACCACCATGCCTGGCTAATTTTTGTATTTTTGGTAGAGATGGGATTTCACCACATTGGCCAGGCTGGCCTTGAACTCCTGATCTCAAGTGATCCATCTGCCTTGGCCTCTCCAAGTGCTGGGATTACAGATGTAAGCCATGTCTGGCCAAAGTTGAGTCTTTTTTTTTTTCTTTTTACTTTTTTTTTTTTTTAAAAGATGGGGTTTCACCATGTTGGCCATCAGGATGGTCTCGATCTCTTGACCTTGTGATCTGCCCACCTCGGCCTCCCGAAGTGCTGAGATTACAGGCGTGAGCCACAGGGCCTGGGCTGAATTTGAGTCTTAAAAGCACACAGTTAAGTGAAAAAAGTTAGTCACAGAAGAATATATACTTGACTCAATGATTTCATTTCTATAAAATGCAAAAGTTCCCTGGAACTGAAACATATTGTTTGGGAAAATATACACCAAGAATTAACACTCATAAAAAGAAGAGAATTATTAAGTCAAATTCAGGATGATGGTTATCACGGGAGGGAGAGGAAGAGGTTGTGACTGAGGAGGGGCACACAAGAGCCTTCAAAGCCATCAATTAAATTCCATTTTCTTTTTGTTTTGAGACAGGGTGTTGCTATGTTGCTCAGGCTGGTCTTGAACTCCTGGACTCAAGGGATCCTCCCACCTCAGCCTCCCAAGTAGCTGGGACTACAGAAGCACACCACCAAGCCTGGCTTCCATTTTCTTAAAGCTGATTTATAGGTACATGTTTTCATTTTTTTTCTTTTTTAAGATGGGGTTTTCGCCATGGCCTCACAAATTGCTGAGGTTACAGGTGTGAGCCACCACACCTGGCCTGAAAAACGCTTTTAACACTCCCCCAATCCAGCTTTCTCTGACTATCTCCAGGGGTTAAATAATTCACATACATAGCCTGTGAAGGCACTGGCATTATGGACCTTGGGTTCCAAATAACAATGAAGAAAGCAAGTCCACAGAAAACTGATAATCAAGAAGCTTTGTGATTTCCAGGATTGCTTATTTTTAAAACCCCTGAAAGGAAAATGGCTTTAATTTAGAAACTGGCTTGTGGAGTGTTGGGCGGGGCAATGGTGAGGCAGGGTTGATGCAACCAACCGGAGGAAGAAGCTACTGTGAGGAGGGAGGCCCACCTGCATCCGGTGCCCTCAGCTGGCATGACACCTGCTGGAGCTGTGGGGATTTCTCCCACTCAGGAGCTCTGGATCTGTTGATGCCCACATGTGTGAATTGGACCCCAGGACTCTATGCCATGGCCTAGAAGAAAGTTCATGTCAGAGTTTGGTGGATGGAGTAGGGGGTGGGGCAGGCACCATGCCAAGAAAGGTTAACAGAGTCTTGTGCCTGGGAGGGAATTTGGACTTTGTCCTGAGAGAAATGAGGAACTGTTAAATGGTTTCAGCCAGGAAAAGACAGGATAGGAAAAAAAATTTTTTTATAGGGTCTTGCTCTCTCACCCAGGCTGGAGTGCAGTGGTACAGCCGTAACTCACCGCAGCCTCCACCTCCTGGGCTCAAGTGATCTTCCTGCTTCAGCTTCCTGAATAGCTAGGACCACAGGTGCATGCCCCTACATCTGATTTATTTTTCATTATTTATTTTTTTTGTAAAGATGGGGTCTCAGTATGTGCCCAGGCTAGTCTTGAACTCCTGGTCTCAAGCAATCCTCCTGCCTCAACCTCCCACAGTGCTGGGATTGCAGCTGTGAGCCACTGCACCCGGCCCAGGATAAGATTTGATTGAGAAACACATAATAACAAAAATGTTAGGCACAGTAAAACTTTAGTGACTCATTTAAAGGAAACTATACTGTATTTATCACATCAACAGCTACATAGATTATAACAATGTCCATATGTAGGCAAAACATATTTTCACTCTACAGACAATACTTAGGACATGTAAGGATTTAGAGACATTTGGCAAAGACTCTGTGCCCTAACCTCCCACTCCTCAAGGGCTCAAGACTCACAGTTAGGCATTGCTTATCCAGTTAATGCAATGCTGAACAGTTCTTTTTTTTTCTTTTTTAAGACAAAGTTTTGCTCTTGTCACCCAGGCTGGAGTGCAGTGGCGCAATCTCAGCTCACTGCAACCTCTGCCCGGTTCAAGCAATTCTTCTGCCTCAGCCTCCCCAGTAGCTGGAATTACAGGTACCCCCCACCATGCCTGGCTAATTTTATGTATTTTCTTTTTTCTCTTTTTTAATTTTGAGATGGAGTCTTGCTCTATTACCTAGGGTGGAGTGCAGGGGCGTGATCTTGGTTCACTGCAACTTCCGCCTCCCGCGTTCAAGCAATTCTCCTGCGTCAGCCTCCTGAGTAGCTGGGATTACAGGTGTGCACCACCAAGACCGGCTAATTTTTGTATTTTTAGTAGAGATGGGGTTTCACCATGTTGGTCAGGCTAGTCTCAAACTCCTGACCTCATGATCCACCTGCCTCGGCCTGCCAAAGTGCTGGGATTACAGGCGTGAGCCACCGCGCCCGGCCAGTTACTGCACCTGGCCAATTTTTTGTATTTTCACCATGTTGGTCAGGCTGGTCTCCAACTCGTGACCTCAGGTAATCAGCCCACCTCAGCCTCCCAGAGTGCTGGGATTACAGGTGGGAGCCACGGCGCCCAGCCTGAACTGCTCTTTTTGAAAGCATTGAACAAGTTCAGCTTCATCGTTCCTTAGGTTGGTAAGACTATGTCTCCAACATTAAGAGAAAGCGTGCCTTCCTATTTGTTATAAGGGACACATAACCAAGTTACCATTTAAATATATGCAAAAGATAAAAGAGGATCTAATACCCAACACATATTTATACTATTTAGAACGGTTAGCAAGACTCTACTGCCCATGTGATTTTATAAATAGTACTATGACAACAGTTTTGAATTTGCCTGACTGCACATTGACTCATTTAATCCTCACAATGTCTGCTGAGGTAGGTGCTGTTATTGCAATTAGAATCAACCACAATTAGTTATGTAATTGCTTGTTGAGCATTCATGTTCTGTGATCAGTTCCATGAGAACAGGAAGCTTGTCGTGTTTATCCTTGTATCCCTGCTGCCTACAACAGTGCCAGTATGTGGTAAGCATTCAGAATGTATTTACTGAATGAATTTTGTACTCCCCCTTCACAAGTGAGGACACAAAGGCTTAGAGATGTTAAATAGCTTACCAACCGTTAGGTCACCAGCTAATCCAAACTCACATCTGTTGAACTTCATCTTCTTACCAGCTCTTGAGTAGTCTAGGTTTTATAAGGATCACATAGCTTGGTCAAATTTCCAGCTATGAAGTAGAAAGCTACTGAGAGATTAACGAACACCTTTTGAAAGATTCTTCCTTTGTTTTTAACCATTTTGCAAACATAAGACAGAATTCAGAGGTGAGCAGTAGTGGAGTGGTTATGTTTAAACTTGCCATGTTTCATAAAAACATTACATTGAGAAATTCACACCTGGCATTTGAGAACAAAAGCTGGCATAGAAGTTGGAGGAAGCATTGTTTGGAATTCACCCAACTAAATCTTCCTAAGTTTATTATTTATAAAGCTCATGTTTTCATTACAATATAGCTCATAATAGCTTTGTAGCTCTTTCCCCTCAACTGAAATCTTTGGTGGGGGAGGACTCCAGTTTTCAGAGGCCACCTGGCATTTATCATTCTTACCTTACTTGCTTGTAATAGTTGGCCGAGGAAGCCTGGGTCCTGATGCCAGCGCCTTTATCACACCCAGCCCTGCCCTGGTACAAATTTCCTGACAAAATACCTAGTACTCCAAGGCATCTGGAAGAAGCATGGAAAACTAAGATGACTGTTTCCCATAGGAAGGATATTGAAGTGACTTTCACAAGCTACCTATGGTGAGAGAGGAAACGTAAAGTCTTGGAGAAAGGGCTCTAGTGGGAGTATCCGACAAGTCCTGGCCTATTCCCATTCCATCCCATTTCTAGGCAGGAGTCTAGCCAAACTGCCAACTGGGCCCCAAGAGCAACTGATATGTGAACATTCAGGGCTTACCCTGCCTAGCCCTTGTCTTCTCTCTGGGTTTCATCTCCCAGAGTGTGAAGAGAATAGGAACAGCAAGAAACCAACCTGAGACTTCATACCTTCTCCCTCACTGCAATGTGGGCGGAGGCCTATGTGCACAGGTCTCAGGAACTTGAATTCCCTGTAGTTTTAGTTGATGGTACAACGTTTTTTCACATGCATCTTTCCACTGAGGTTGATATACAAATATTATTGTCCCCAAATTAGAGATGAACAAGGAGATTGCATTACTTGTCTAAAGCTGTATCACTCCCTGCATATCCAGCCTCCTAGTGGGCTATTCAATCATGAATTTGGCTTTTCTCCCTCTTCAAATCAATCATCTGTGACTTTTACATCACTAGTGCTCAATCTTTGGTAGACACTATGAAGAGAATCTAAGGAACACTTTAGGTTCTCTTTCCAGAAAGCACATCTACACACACACACACACACACACACACACACGCGCGCGCAAACACACACATGTCTGTTAGCTCTCAGGACTCTTGGTGATCCCCTGACAACCATGGACACATGGCTGAGAATGCTTCTTTTAGAAATAACGGAACCAACCCAAATGCCCATCAATGAAAGACTGGATAAAGAAAATGTATACACCATGGAATATTACGCAGCCATAGAAAGGATGAGTTCATATCCTTTGCAGGGGCATGGATGAAGTTGGAAACCATCATTCTCAGCAAACTAACACAAGAACAGAAAACCAAACACCACATGTTCTCACTCATAAGTGGGAGCTGAACAATGAGAACCCGTGGACACAGGGAGGGGAACATCATGCGCTGGGGCCTGATGGGGGGCAGGGAGACTAGGGGAGCATTAGGAGAAATACCCAATGTAGATGATGGGTTGATGGGTGCAGCAAACCACCATGGCACGTGTATACCGAAGTAACAAACCTGCACGTTCTGCACATGTACCCTAGAACTTAAAGTATAATAAAAGAAAAAGAAAAAAAAAGAAGTATGTGAGACCAAAAGGACATAATAACCAAACACCATGTGTAAACCATGATTGAATCCTGGTTGAAAAATTCAGCTACAGAACACATTTCAGGGACCACCATAGAAATGTGAATATGGTATATATACATATTAGGTTTCATTATGGAATTTTCTCAGATGACTCAAAATTAATTTTTTAGATGTAATAATAGTTTTTATTATTATCAGAGTATCCTGATTTTTAGGAGATGCCTAAGTATTTAGGGGTGAAGTAATATGAAGTCCTCAACATACTTTCAAGTGGTTCAGAAAAAAAATGTAGAAAAATCAAGATTGAACCACATGAAATTTGCTAATATTTTGTGGGATTTTTTGGAGGCAGGGGTGGGGATGGAGTTTTGCTCTTGTCACCCAGGCTGGAGTGCAATGGCAGGATCTTGGCTCACTGTAACCTCCGCCTCCTGAATTCAAGCGATTCTCCTGCCTCAGCCTCCCCAGTAGCTGGGATTACAGGCACCCGCCACCCATGTCTAGCTAATTTTTGTATTTTTTTTTTTAATAGAAATGAGGTTTCACCATGTTGGTCAGGCTAGTCTCAAACTCCTGACCTCAGGTGATCCACTTGCCTCAGCCTCCCAAAGTGCTGGGATTACAGCTGTGAGCCACCAGCCCAATTTGTCATTTTTAACCTATGAAAACAGGTATTACATTCGAGTTAACCTAATTTATTATTATAATAATTATTATTTTGAGATGGAGTTTCTCTCTTATTGCCCAGGCTGGAGTGCAATCTCGGCTCACTGCAAACTCCACCTCTCGGGTTCAAGCGATTCTCCTGCCTCAGCCTCCCGAGTAGCTGGGATTACAAGCACGCACCAGCATGCCCAGCTAGTTTTGTATTTTTAGTAGCGACGGGGTTTCACCATGTTGGTCAGGCTGGTTTCAAACTCCCGACCTCAGGTGATCCGCCCACCTCAGGCTACCAAAGTGCTGGGATTACAGGCATGAGCCACTGAGCCCGGCGATTTAACCTAATTTATAAAGGAAATATTATAAACTATTAAAAGTAGTTTAATCTAGGTGGTAGTATGTGAATGTTAATTGAAAAGTTCTTGTAATTTTTCTGTACATTAAAAAATTGTGCATGATACATAAATCTTCATAATAAAACGTGGTGGGAAAAAGTTTCTGTTTCTTTGTGATAGCTCTCAAATCTGCCACTATATTAATTATCTATTGCTATGGAACATAAAAAATTACCCGAAAATTTAGTAGTTCAAAACCACAAACATTTCTGGGTATAATCAAAAGAATTGAGAGCAAGGACTCAAAGAGACATCATACACTCATATATTTATAACATCATTATTCACAATACGCAAAAGGGTGAAGAACCCAAGTGTCCCTCCACAGATGAGTGGGTAAAGAAAATGTGGTGACCAGGCATGGTCACTCACACCTATAATCCCAGCACTTTGAGAGGCTGAGGCAGGCAGATCGCAAGGTCAGGAGTTTGAGACCAGCCTGATCAACATGGTGAAACCTTGTCTCTACTGAAAGTACAAAAATTAGCCAGGCATGGTGGCACGCACCTGTAATCCCAGCTACTCAAGAGGCTGAGGCAGAAGAATTGCTTGAACCCAGGAGGTGGAGGTTGCAGTGAGCTGGGATCATACCACTGCACTCCAGTCTGGGTGGCAGAGCAAGACTCTGTCTAAAAAAAAAAAAAAAAAAAAGAAAAGAATATGTGGTATATACATACAATTGAATACTATTCAGCCATAAAAAGGAACAAAATTCTAACATGTGCTACAATCTGAATGAACCTTGCAGATAAGCCAAGTCACAAAAAGACTAATGCTATATGATTCTATTTATATGAGATAGCTAGAGTAGTCACATTAATAGGGACAGAGAGTAAAATGGTGGTTATCAACAGCTCGGGAAGTGGAAATGGGGAGCTTTTTTTTTTTTGGTGCTATGACTCGGATTTTAAAATTATTATTTATTTATTTATTTATTTATTTATTTATTTATTTTTTTGAGACAGAGTCTCACTCCGTCACCAGGCGCCAGCAGGCTGGAGTGCAGTGGTGCGACCTCTGCTCACTGCAACCTCCACCTCCCGGGTTCAAGCAATTCTCCTGCCTCAGCCTCCCGAGTAGCTGGGACTACTGGCGCGTGCCACCATGCCCAGCTATTTTTTTTGTATTTTTAGTAGAGATGGTGTTTCACCATGTTGACCAGGATGGTTTTGATCTCTTGACCTCGTGATCTGCCTGCCTTGGTCTCCCAAAGTGCTGGGATTACAGGCGTGAGCCACCACGCCCGGCCTATTATTATTTTTTTTAACACAAGAAGCTATTTTTTAATGGATACAATTTCAGTTAATAAAGATGAAAAAGTTTTGGAGGTGGATGATGGTGATGGTTGTACACCAATGTGAATGTATTTAAACCACTGAACTGTGCACTTAACAGTTGTTGTTCAAATGGGCCAGACACAGCTAGGTGTGGTAGCTCATGCCTGTAATTCCAGCACTTTTGGAGACCTACGAGGGAGGATCACTGAGATCAGGAGTTCAAGACCAGCTTGGGAAACAGAGTGAGACCCTGTGTTTACAAAACTAAAAGTTAAAAAATTACTCAGGCTTGCTGGCATGCATCTGTCATCCTGGCTTCTCAGGAGACTAAGATGGGAGGATCACTTGAGCCCAGGTATTCGAGGCAGAAAAGAGCTATAATCATGCTGCTGTACTCCAGCCTGGGAGCCTGGGTGACAGCAAGTGCATTTCAGCTTGGATGACAGAGCAAGATTCCAGCTCAAAAAACAAACAAACCAAAAAAAAAAAAAAAAAGAAACCTCAAAATTCCCATCTAGTTACTACATATAGTCAAAGTTCAGTATCTTCGGGTGGCACAAAGGTCTTCTGAGTTGGTGACTTGTAAACTAAAAGACAATCCCTCCAAAATAGTCACTGAGAAGAACAGGCTACCATGATTACAGCTCTCATTCAGCAAAAGGAAGGCATGCAGTTATCGCTGCACCAACTGGGGAGGAATGGAGGCTTCCAGCCCTCGATGTCACTGGCACCTTGGGTTCTTGTAATCTCTCAGGATAGAAATAAAGAGAGGTCACCAGACACAGCAGCAAAGAAAAACTTTATTTTAGCTTGTGCACAAGAGAGCCAGCACCAAGAAAGGAGAAGGTACAGGCTTCTCCCCATGGGTGGTCTGTGGATTAGCCTTTCTATAAGGAAGAGTCACATCAGGGCATGTAGAGGAGGGATTTTTCTAGTGCTGTGCAATGCTAAACATGCCTCTTCATATATTGTATGTAGCATTAGCATTTTAAATCTCTACCCTGGGCATGATTTTTAGCATTAAAAAAGATAAAGGGGTAACTATAGGTTGAAGTTTAAGTCTAACTGCGCATACACGGCTCCAGAGAAATTCCTAGCCCCGTGAAATAGGAGCTTGTGGTTAATGGTTAATGGCTTCTTGAATCTTTTGTTACTGATTGCCTGAGAGTTAGATAAGCTAGAGCTTGAGTGAGGAGCTGTTGTTTGTTGTTTGTTTTGTAGAGACAGGGTCTCACTATGTTGCCCAGGCTGACTTTGAACTCAGTGATGCTCCAGCTGAAGCCTCCCAAAGTGCTAGGATTACAGGGACCAGCCACCACACCTGGCCGGTGAGACAGGGGCTTTTACCCTTTTCCTCCAGACCATCTTAAAAGAGAGAAACAACCAGCCTGTCTGTCCCACTGGCAGTGGGGTAAGCTGCCTGATTAGCCCATCTGACAGCCCTAGGTTCTCCCGTCTAGGAGAAGCATCCTAGTCTATTGTCCTTTGTGGCCATGGCTCTGCCTTCTCTGAGGTTCCTCCCTGTCCCTTATGCCCCATGGCCACATCTGAGCAGACATGGAAAGTATGCTTCTTGGAGCTGCACAGCGTTTACACTGTTTCCTTCTGGTGCCGATTTAGAGCCTGGGGTATGCCTTAAAGAGTGGAACTGCCACAGATTGTGGTGGGATAGTCTTGAGATTTATCAAGCCGTACTCTATGATTTGTGGGCTTTTATATAAAGATGTTATAATTCAATAAATAATTTAAGAAAGGTGTGTCTTGAAAGCAATGGAATACAGTGTGTCAAGAGGATAGCTGAGCATAGTGGCTCACGCTTATAATCCCAGCACTTTGGGAGGCCAAGTCAGGTAGACTGAGGTCAGGAGTTCGAGATCAGCCTGGGCAACATGGTGAAACCCCATTTCTACTAAAAAAAAAAAAATCAGCCAGGTATAGTGGCAGGTGCCTGTAGTCCCAGCTATTTGGGAGGCTGAGGTGGGAGAATCGCTTGAACCTGGGAGGCAGAGATTGCACTGAGCCAAAATCATGCCATTGCACTCCAGCTTGGGCAACATAAAGAGACCTTGTCTCAAAACAAACAGCATATGAAGAGGGGACAGATGGGAAGAGCAGAGACAGTAACTGCCAGATGAGGGTCTCTAAGCTTAAAAGAAATAATCTTGGTTCCAAGTGGAAGCAAAAAGTTTGGGAGCCTAGTAAGTTTTCAAGGAAACTGTTGTTGTGTGTATAAATAACTACATTATTTAAAAACCATCAAAACTAACCTATAATGTTAGAAGTCAGGAAAGTGATTACCTATGAAGGGAGTAGTAACTGGAAGGCTTATGTTATGGCTGATGTTGTTTCTTGATCACACAGGTGTGATCACTTCATGAAATTTTATCAAGCTGTACTCTATGATTTGTGTGTTTTCATGTAAATATATCATTCATATTGTTGCGTATGACTGTGATTTGTTTATTCTTTTTTTTTGAGACAGAGTCTCACTCTGTCTCCCAGGCTGGAGTGCAATGGCACGATCTTGGTTCACTGCAACCTCTGCCTCCCAGGTTCAAGTGATTCTCTTGCCTCAGGCTCCCAAGTAGCTGGGACTATAGGCACATGCCACCACAACCAGCTAATTTTTGTATTTTTAGTAGAGACAGGGTTTCACCATGTTGGCCAGGATGGTCTCGATTCTTACCTTGTAATCCACCCGCCTCAGCCTCCCAAAGTGCTGGGATTACAGGTGTAACCCACCACGCCCAGCTGATTTGTTTATTTTTATTGCTGTCTAGTATTACATCCTGTTAACATTACCACAAATTATATATGGATATTACCACAAATTATGTATCCATTCCACTGGATGTGGTACATCCAACACTGGATGTTGATGGGTGTTTTGGGGTAGTTACCAGTTTCATAAATAGTGCTGCTATGAATATTTTCAGGTTTGTCTACTGATGAGTATACATGAATGTTTCTTTTGGGTATTGTTCCAGCTACCTATTGCTGCATGACAAAGTGTCCCAAAATGAAATGGTGTCAAACAACACTCATTTCATTATACCCATGGGCTCTGCGGGTGAGGAACTTGAACGGGGCATGGAAGGTATGGTTTACTCTGCTCCACCTTGCCTGGGGTCTCAGTTGGGAAACCCAGATGGCTGCGGGTGACTTGAATGGCCAGGGCTGGAGTCATGTGAAGACTTCTTGCTCACAAATCTGGTGTTCGGGCTGGGATAACTCGAAGACTGCACTCACCTGGGACTCACCTCAGAGTCCCTCTCCATAGCCTGCCCCATGACTTAGGCTTCCTCACAGCAGGGTGGATTTGATGTGGTCATACTTCCTACCTAGAGGGTCAGGAATCTAAGAGCAAGTATTCTAGAAAGAAAATGGGCGGGGCACGGTGACTCAGACCTATAATCCCAGAACTTTGGGAGGCCAAGGCTGGTGGATCGGTCAGGAGTTCGAGACCATGCCGGCCAACGTGGTGAAATCCCGTCTCTACTAAAAATACAAAAAAATTAGCTGGTGTGGTGGTGGGTGCCTGTAACCCCAGCTACTGGGGAGGCTGAGGCAGGAGAATCACTTGAACGTGGGAAGCAGAGGTTACAGTGAGCCGAGATCGCACCACTGCACTCCAGTCTGGGCAACAAGAGCCAAAAAAAAACAAAAAAGACAAAAAGACAAAACAAAAATTAGTTGGGCATGGTGGCACATGCCTGTAGTCCCAGCCACTGGGGAGGCTGGGGCAGGAGAATTGCATGAGTCTGGGAGGCAGAGGTTGCAGTGAGCCAAGATTGTGCCACTGTACTCTAGCCTGGGCAACAGAGCAAGACTCCATCAAAAAAAAAAAAGGAAATGGAAGCTGAAATTAGCTGGAATTATGACCACTTCCAGAGTCTTATAGTGTCACAAACACCACGTTCTATTGGTTGAACAGTCATAAGCCCTCCATGATTCAAAAGCATTTGATGTAGATTCCACTTCTTGATGAAAGGTACGTCAAAGAATTTGTAGCCATGTTTTAAAACTGCCACATACTTCCCATTCCAGCAGGTATCGCAAAAAACAAAAGAAAACAAAAGTGTACATATGCAGCACTGGAATTTCTGGGCCACAGAATTTCATATGCTCAGCTTTAGTGCTGCCGATCAATTTTACAAAGCAATGATATTGATGCAAACCCTGTGAGCAGTGTATGAGCGCTCTGGCTGGACCACATTCCTTCGTTTTTCATTTTAGCTATTCTGGTGGCTGTAAAGTAGCAGCCTTAAGTCAACTGTGACCTTAATTCACATTTCCTTTGGATTTTCCTGATGCCTAACAGAAGAAAAAAAAAAGAAGTTGAGGGCAAGATGGAGGCAGAGTTTGGAGTGATGAAGCCCCCAGAAGTTAGAAATGCCAAGGAATGGATCTTCCTCAGAGCCTCGAGAGGAAGCATGGCCTTACCGATACCTTGATTTTGGACTTGTCTCCAGAACTTTGAGACTAAAATTCTGTTGTTTTTAAGCCACCATGATTGTGGAAATTTGTTACAGCAGCCCCAGGAAATGAACACAAGCATATTATTTTTTTTTTTTTGCTGTTATTTTATCTTCCTTTATGAAGATAAAATATACTCATTCATGTATATTGCCTATTTTTTACTGGGTTGTCTGCCATTTGCTTATTGATTTTTAGGGTTTTAAAAATATATATTCTGAATATACATTGAACTGGTTCAAGTTCTCTTGGAAGCAGAGATTGAGGTGGAGTTGGATGTGTCGAAAGAGCCAGGCGTGGTGGCATGGGTCTGTAGTCTCAGCTACTAGGGAGGCTGAGCCATGAGGATTGCTTGAACTTAGGAGGTCGAGGCTGCAGTGACCTATGATCGTGCCACTGCACTCCACGCTGGGCAACAGAGCAAGACCCTGTCTCTTTAAAAAAAAAAATGTTTTTTAGGCCAGTGCAGTAGGTCACACCTATATTTCCAGCCCTTTGGGAAGCCGAAGCAAGTGGATCACCTGAGATTGGGAGTTCGAGACCCGCCTAGCCAACATGGTGAAACTCCATTTCTACTATAAATGCAAAAATTAGCCAGGTGTGGTGGCAAGCGCATGTAGTCCCAGCTACTTGGGAGGCTGAGGCAGGAGAATCACTTGAATCCAGGAGGTGGAGGTTGCAGTGAGCTGAGACCATACCACTGCACTCCTGCCTGGGTGACAAGAGTGAAACTCCATCTCAAAAAAAAAAAAATTAAATTAAAAATTAAGAAATGCTTTTTAAACCATTAAGTCCTGGCTCTCTTTTTGTTTAAAATGCCTTCCCTCAATTTATCTGTCTCCTCTTGTGTTTTACTATAAGCAGCAGGAAGAAAATACGTTGAAGCTGAGTTTGCTGGTTCACTTGAGGTCAGGAGTTTGAGACCAGCCTGGCCAACATGTGAAATCCCATCTCTACTAAAAATACAAAAAATTAGCCAAGAGTGGTGGCAGGCGCCTGTAATTCCAGCTACTCGTGAGCTGAAGCAGGAGAATCACTTGAACCCAGGGGGCGGAGGCTGCAGTGAGCCAAGATTATGCCACTGCACTCCAGCCTGGGCAACAGAGCGAGACTCCATCTCAAAAAAAAAAATTAGAAGGATGATGTCATCAGACATCATGTAGCCTCTGGAAAATTCCACTACACAATCCTAACAGCATGGGGAGAGTAAAGAAGGACAATAATACCTATCTTAGTGTTATCAAGAAAATGGCTTTGGGCGGGTCACAGTGGCTCACGCCTATAATCCCAGCACTTTGGGAGCCCAAGATGGGTGGATCATGAGGTACGTGGTGGCACGTGCCTGTAGTCCCAGCTATTCGGGAGGCTGAGGCTGGAGGATCTCTTGAGTCCAGGAGTTCTGGGCTGCAGTGCGCTATGCCGATTGGGTGTCCGCACTAAGTTCGGCATCAATATGGTGAACTCCCGGGAGTAGGGGACCACCAGATTGCCTAAGGAGGGGTGAACCAGCCCAGGTCAGAAACGGAGCAGGTCAAAACTCCTGTACTGATCAGTAGTGGGATTGTGCCTGTGAATAGCCACTGCACTCCAGCGTGGACAACATAGCAAGACCCTGTCTCAAATAAAAAAAAAAAAAGAGATCAAGACCATCGTGGTCAACATGGTGAAACCCTGTATCTACCAAAATTACAAAAATTAGCTGGGTGTGGTGGTGCACACCTGTAGTCCCAGCTACTAGGGAGGCTGAGGCAGGAGAATCACTTGAATCCAGGAGGCAGAAGTTGCAGTGAGCTGAGATCGCACCACTGCACTCCAGCCTGGCAACAGAGCGAGTCTCCGTCTAAAAAAAAAGAAAAGAAAAGAAAAGAAAAGAAAATGGCTTTGAACTCATGGACCTGTTTTGGAGACTCCCTGGTGGTTCCCAAAGTACATTTTGGGCACTGCCAAATAGATCATTCTCCTCAAAGCACTGGCTTCTCATCCCTTCAGGATCAAGTCTCAGTCTCTTGGCCTTTCACACCCACGTCCTCTTCATCTGTCTTCTAGCTCCCTAGGACTCACCAGCCTGAGACCTCCTGCCCAGCAGTTGTCTGCCATATCCTGCCTGCCATCCTTCCCCCAGCCCCACCCCCACTACTCTTCTCCTTTTCCACCTGCCCCATGGCTCACGACCATTCCCAACACCAGACTCCTGAGACATTGTGATTAACACATAGATATACATATGTCATATATAATTTTCTTTTTATTATTTTTATTTTACAGAAAAAAGATAGTATGCATATATTCTGGAATTTTTTGCTAAAACTATCATGAATATTTTTTGTATAGATCTACTGCATCCTTTTTCAATTTTTTTTTTTTTTTTTTTTTTGAGACAGAGTTTCACTCTTGTTGCCCAGGCTGGAGTGCTATGGCACAATCTTGGCTTACTGCCACCTCTGCCTCCTGGGTTCAAGTGATTCTTCTGCCTCAGCCTCCTGAGCAACTGGGATTACAGGTTCCCACCACCATGTCCAGCTTATTTTTTGTATTTTTAGTAGAGATGGAATTTTGCCATATTGGCCAGGCTGGTCTCGAACTCCTGACCTCAGGTGATCCACCTGCCTCGTCCTCCCAAAGTGCTGGAATTACAGGCATGAGCCACCACGCCCGGCCCTTTTTCAATTTTATCCAACAAAAATAATCATAGTTATTTAAGCAATTTCATTAAGTCCACAAAGGTAACAAACTTCAAGACAAAGCACATGTAGACAAAAAAAAGCCAGTGTCAAGGCGGCACAAAATGTCTAATTAACAATTGGACAAAAACTTCTAATATTTGAATTCATTTTACTGTTTATTGTAAATAGTAAATATAAAGAAAAATAATATAAGTAAAAACTATGATTCAGAAAAAAATGGCTAGATGCAGTTGCTCATACCTGCAATCCCAGCACTTTGAGAGGCCAAAGTGGTAGGATTGCTTGAACTCAGGAGTTCAAGACCAGCTTAGGCAACACATATCAAGAGTTCATCTCTACTAAAAATTTTAAAAATTGCCTGGGCTTGGCGGCACATACCTGTAGTCCCAGCTACAGAAATATGAGGTGGAAGGATCTCTTGAGCCTGGAGGTTGAGGCTGCAGTAAGCTGTGATCATGCCACTGCAGTCTAGCCTGAACAACAGGGCAAGGCCCTGTCTCTCAAAACAAGAAATTAAGTTTAGACTAAAGTTGTCTCCTTACTTTTTTTTTTTTTTTTGAGACAGAGACTCATTCTGTTGCCCGGGCTGGCGTGGAGTACAGTGGTGCGATCTTGGCTCACTGCAACCTCTGCCTCCCAGGTTCAAGTGATTATTGTGCCTCAGCCTCCTGAGTAGTTGGAACTACAGGTGCCCACAGCCATGCCTGGCTAATTTTTCTATTTTTAGTAGAGACAGGGTTTCACCATGTTGGCCAGGCTGGTCTCAAACTCCTAACCTTGTGATTTGTTTGCCTTGGCCTCCCAAAGTGCTGGGATTACAGGCATGAGCCACTGCTCCCAGCCTCCTTATATATATATTTTTTTTTGAGATGGAGTTTTGCTTGTTACCCAGGCTGGAGTGCAATGGGGTGATCTCGGCTCACCGCAACCTCCACTTCCTGGGTTCAAGCAATTCTCCTGCCTCAGCCTCCCGAGTAGCTGGGACTACAGGCGTGTGCCACCATGCCCAGCCAATTTTTGTATTTTTAGTAGAGATGGGATTTCATCATGTTGATCAGGATGGTCTCAATCTCTTGACCTGGTGATCCACCCGCCTCGGCCTCCCAAAGTGCTGGGATTATAGGCATGAGCCACAGCGCCCCACCGCCTCCTTACATATTTTAAGTTTAGCCTAAAAGTTCCCCTGTAGTGAACTGTAACCTAACTGGATTTGTAAACAGACTGTAACCTACTCTTATACCAATCATCAAGTTTCAGCAAATCACAGGCAGCCAACTATTTGAACTGTGTTCAAATAAGGCAAACACTGATATGTAATCAGAGGCTGTTTCTGTACTTCAGTTCCATTTTCTGTACATCATTTTCCTTTTTCTGTCCATAAATCCTCTCCAATCACTCAGCAGTGCCAGAGTTACTTTGAACTTCTTATTCTAGTTCAGGGAGCTGTCTGATTAATGAATCACTCTCTGCTTAAACTTTAATTTTTCTAAAGCTTTTGTTTGGCTGGGCACAGGGGCTCACACCTGTAATCCCAGCACTTTGGGAGGCTGAGATGGGTGAATCACCTTAGGTTAGGAGTTTGAGACCAGCCTGGCCAACATGGAAAAACCCTGTCTCTACTAAAAATAGAAAAATTAGCCAGGCATGGTTGCAGGCACCTGTATTTCCAACTACTCGAGAGGCTGAGGCACAAGAATCTCTTGAACCTGGGAGGTGGAAGTTGCAGTGAGCCGAGATTGCACCATTGCACATCAGGCAACAGAGCAAGACTCCATCTCAAAAAAATTTTTTTTTGTTTTAACAGTTGGTGTCAGAAGTGGGATCCTAAGTAGAGCTTCCAGTGACCCTCATAAGGACTGAGTGACCAATCAACATACTCACTGGGCTCATTGTGGCTGTTTCTCCATCACAGCACTGGGGGTCAAGGGTAACTTATCTCTTAGATTCCAAAGCTCCACTGATTTTTGTGTATTTTTTTTTCCCAGAGAGCAAACATCAGCCAGATGATTTGTGTGTGTGTGTGTGTGTGTGTGTGTTTTACTGCATTTTAGGTTTTGGGGTACATGTCAAGAACATGCAAGATTGTTGCATAGGTACACACATGGCAGTGTGATTTGCTGCCTTGATTTGTGTTTTGAGCTGCCTACATTTGAGCAAATTGTTTTACCTAAATGGATTTAGAAGTTGCAACAGAAACTGGACTGGGTCTGGAATCAAATTGGATCTGACAATTAACTGGCTTGGATCCAGTTAGAGGCCTTAGATGTTTAACTGGATCAGATAGAAACTGGCAATAAGTGGCAATACTGCAAGTGTACAATCTTTGGCTTTCAGAAATCCATAGGAATTTTTGTGTTCTATCCCATTTGTTTCTTTTCCTTGTGTGCTTAGGTAGAGAAAAATCAAGTTGATGAAAGGGATCTGAGAGCCAAAGCCAAGATTCAATGTAAAAATGAGATCCTTAATTTCTGAATAACTGAGTGCTCCATTTTCCAGCTATGTCTACCTATGCATAAGTATTACACATGCATAGGCCCTGGAAGCAGCAAACGCTTATAGAAGTGGTAAAATCTTACTAAAGGTAATTTAAAGTTATAGAGGGACATTCCAAATGAATAACATTGCACTTTAAGAGGTACATTTAAAAATGAGGGCTCCCAGCTGGGCGTGGTGGCTCATACCTGTAATTCCAGCACTTTGGGAGGCTGAGGTGGGTGGATCACCTGAGGTCAGGAGTTCGAGACCAGCCTGGCCAACATGGTGAACCCCTGTCTCTATTAAAAATACAAAAAATTAGCTGGGTGTGGTGGTGGGTACCTGTAATCCCAGCTACTCAGGAGGTTGAGGGAAGAGAAATGCTGGAACCCAGGAGGTGAAGGTTGTAGTGAGCTGAGGTTGTACATTGTATTCCAGTCTAGGCAACAAGAGCGAGACTCTGTCTCAAAAAAAAAAAAAGGGATCCCAATTTAATATCATTCAAGGATGTCTACTGATGTGCAGAAGCTTTGAAAAAGATTTCAGGCCAGGCATGGTGGCTCACACCTATAATCCCAGCACTTTGGGAGCTCGAGGTGGGCAGATCACCTGAGGTTAGGAGTTTGAGACCAGCCTGGCCAATGTGGTGAAACACCGTCTCTATTAAAAATACAAAAATTAGCTGAGCATGGTGGTAGGCACCTGTAATCCCAGCTACTCAGGAGGCTGAGGCAGAAGAATCGCTTGAACTTGGAGGCGGAGGTTGCAGTGAGCCGACATGGGGCCATCGCACTCCAGCCTGGGCAACAAGAGTGAAACTCCACCTCAATAAATAAATAAATAAATAAATTTACATAAAAAGTCTTACCTTTGTTCATTGCCATCTTGTCTTAACTGAGTCTTCACATTCTTCCTTAGTTTGGGCAAATGATGCTACAGTATTTAGATCTGAAGTCTCAGCTCTGATTTTTTTGTTTGTTTGTTTTTGAGACACAGTCTTGCTCTGTCACCCTGCTGTAGTGCAGTGATGCAATTTCAGCTTGCGGCAACCTCTGCCTCCTGGATTCACATGATTCTTGTGCCTCAGCCTCCCAAGTAGCTGGGATTACAGGCATGTGTCACCATGCCCAGCTAAAGTTTTTGTATTTTTAGTAAAGACAGGATTCACCATGTTGGTCAGGCTGGCCTCAAACTTCTGGCTTTAAGTGATCTGCCAGCCTTGGCCTCCCGAAGTGCTGGGATTATAGGCATGACCCACTACACCCAGCCAGCTCTGTGCTTTTGAGATATAAATTTTTTCTTTTTTTCTTTTTTTGAGATGGAGTCTTGCTCTGTAGCCCAGGCTGGAGTGCAGTGGTGTGATTTCAGCTCACTGCAACCTCCGCTTCCAGGGTCCCTCTGGGGTCAAGCAATTCTCCTGCCTCAGCCTCCCAAGTAGCTGGGATAATAGGCACAAGCCACTATGCCCAGCTAATTTTTGTATTTTTTAGTAGAGACAGGGTTTCACCATGTTGGCCAGTCTGGTCTTGAACTCCTGACCTTGTGACCCACCTGCCTCGGCCTCCCAATGTGCTGGGATTACAGGCGTGAGCCACTGAGCCCAGCCAAGATATACATTTTCTACATTGTTGTTCCACCTAAGAATCATCCCTTCAGAAATGCAAGTTTAGGCCAGGCACGGTGGCTCATGCCTATAATCTCAGCACTCTGGGAAGCCGAGGCAGGCACATCACAAGGTCACAAGTTCAAGACTAGCCTGGCCAACATGGTGAAACCCCGTCTCTACTAAAAATACAAAAATTAGCCTGGCATGGTGGTGGGCACCTGTAATCCTGCTACTTGGGAGGCTGAGGCAGGAGAATTGCTTGAAACAGGAAGGCAGACATTGCAGTGAGCCGAGATCTCGCCACTGCACTCCAGCCTGGGCAACAAGAGCAAAACTCCGTTTTAAAAAAAAAAAAACAAGTTTAGGATTGCTTAGCTAACAATTGTTCAGGGCATTGAAATAGGTAATTGAAAGATTGATAGTTTGAATGGGGAAAAGAAAAACTATTTGAAAGCTGGCAAATGAGAATTTGTTATGGGAGCTATAAGTTCTGCCTCTGTCTGTGTGTCTCTTCGTCTATATGTCTATATGTGCTATACATACGTGATAATATTTGGTAAGTAAAACTAGTTTTTAAACTATTAGTAGGCAGCCAGGTGTGGTGGCTCACGCCTGTGATCCAGCACTTTGGGAGGCTGAGGCAGGCGAATCACCTTAGGCCAGGAGTTCGAAACCAGCTTTGACCAATATGGTGAAACCCTGTCTCTACTAAAACAAACAAACAAACAAACAAATTAGCTGGGTGTCATGGCATCTGCCTGTAATCCCAGCTATCAGGGAGACTGAGGCAGGAGAATCGCTTGAACCTGGGAGGCAGAGGTTCCAATGAGCCGAGGTCATGCCATTGCACTCCACCCTAAGAAACAAGAAGGAAACTCTATCTAAAAAAAAAAAAATTAGTAGGCTGGGTGTGGTGGCTCACTCGGGTAATCCCAGCACTTTGGGAGGCTGAGGTGGGTGGATCACCTGAGGTCAGGAGTTTGAAACCAGCCTGGACAACATGGTGAAAATCCATCTCTACTAAAAATACAAAAAATTAGCCAGGCATGGTGGCAGGTGCCTGTAATCCCAGCTGCTTGGGAGGCTGAGGCAGGAGAATCACTTGAACCTGGGAGACGGAGGTTGCAGTGAGCAGAGATTGCACCATTGCACTCCAGCCTGGACGACAAGAGCAAAACTTAGTCTTAAAAACAAACAAACAAACAAAAAACCAAAATAAAACTGTATGAGATTCCTAAAATTCTGATATGTCTTGGTATAAGTCACAGTTATGGCTATTATGTTAAATTATTATAGTCCACAGAAATAACCAAATTTCCTGTCAATTGGGTCATATTTAAAGACCCAATTGACAAGGAAATTTGGTTATTTCTTTGTCAATTTGTTTCATGGTTAATTACTTAATTCTGATGCATTTTCTGAAAGCTCTTTACAAGCAAGTAAAATCATAGAGTGTGGTGTCTTAAGGAGGTTCATGGAAAGAATATAAAGGACTCTGACAAGCACTCTGTTTTTTTTGTTTGTTTGTTTGTTTGTTTGTTTTTAAGACAGAGTCTCATTCTGTCACCCAGGCTGGAGTGCAATAGCATGATCTCTGCTCATTGAAACCTCTGCTTCCTAAGTAGCTAGGACTACAGGCATGTGCCACTATCCCCAGCTAATTTTTGTATTTTTTTGTAAAGACAGGATTTCACCATGTTGCCCATGCTGGTCTTGAACTCCTGGACTCAAGTTATCTGCCTGCCTCAGACTCCCAAAATGATGGAATTACAGGTGTGAGCTACCAGGCCCAGGCATTGCCAGATTTTCATGCTAAATCAGCCAGTACTGAAATTGTTAGGATATGCAGTTTGAATGAACTTTATGGTCCAAGTCAGATTACCTGTGATAACCCAGTTTTTATTTATTTATTCATTTGTGGAGACAAGATCTGGCTCTATTACCCAGGCTGAAGTGCAGTGGTGCCATCTCGGCTCACTGCAACCTCATCTGTCACCCCTTCTCCACTCGCCTCCTCAGCCTCCCAAGTAGCTGGGACTGCAGACATGCACCACCACACCTGGCTGGTTTTCTGTTTTTTTTTTTTTTAATTTTAAAAAAGACGGGGTTTCACCATATTGGTCAGGCTGGTCTCGAACTCCTGACCTCAGGTGATCCACCCACCTCAGCCTCCCAAAGTGCTGGGATTACAGGCGTGAGCCACTGCACCCGGCTATGGCTGGTTTTTGTATTTTTTGTAGAGATAACGTTTCACCATGTTGTCCAGGCTGGTCTTGATCTTGCGAGCTCAAGCGATCCGTGTGTCTCGGCCTCCCAGAGTGCTGGGATCACAGGCATGAGCCACCGCACCAGGCCAACCCAGTTATTCGAGAGTACTATTCACCTGAATTGGAAAAACAAAATTGGTATTGAAGAAGATATACATCCCATGTTAAGGATGAACTCATGGAGAGCCGGGACAGCTGCCTCATCCTTCCTGAGTCTTTAAAGCTTCCACAGTTAAAAGCTCTGCACTCCATGACACATTATGGTAGAGATTAAATGATCCAATTGGAAATGTGTTGGGGGGAGGGGGGTGACTGCTCTAAATTACTGAAATGGTTTTTGACCAATGTTTGATTTGTCAAACCCATAATCCTGGGGAAACAATAAAAATTTCAGGTACACTTCTGCTACCTGATTGGCCATTTGAACATTTATAGAGGGATTTCATTCAACTGTCATTGTGAATGCATATTTTCTGGTTGTATAGAAGCTTTCCCATGAAAGAAGTCTGGTGATATAACAGTAGCTAAAAGTTTAATAGGAAATGTGTTTTTTTCAGGGGGCATTCCTGGAGAAATCTCCAGTGATAAAGGTATTTGTTTCATTGAACAAGTTGTAAACAGTTAAATAAGAAACTACAGATAAAATAGTACTAGGCAAAGCTAATTAAGCTGACTGGATTGCCTTGGTCAAAGACATTGCAGATTGATGACAATCAGATCCACTTCCAGGAGAAAACATAAGTTGACCCTTTATGAAACAGTCACTGAAAGGCCTATGCCCCTGGTAATAGAAACTCATAGCTGGGTACGGGGGCTCACACTTCTAATCCCAACACTCTGGGAGGCTGAGGCGGGTGGATCACCTGAGGTCAGGAGTTTCAGACCAGCCTGGACAACATGGTGAAACCCCATCTCTACAAAAATTAGCCAGGCGTGGTCGTACGTGCCTGTAATCCCAACTTCTTGGAAAGCTGAGGCGGGAGAATCCCTTGAACCCAGGAGGAGAAGGTTGCCGTGAGCTGGTATTGAGCCACTGCACTCCATCCTGGGTGAGAGAGCGAAACTCTGTCTCATAAAAACCCAATAAACAAACAAACAAACAAAAAAATTCATGTATCTTCTGCTCGTAAACTTTGAAATGGCTAACTGTGGCTTTAATGCATTATGACAAAGTGTATCTTCACCAGGTAAAGGAAGCTTTTCATGATCTACTGACTGAGGACAATTAAATCCTTCATGATCTAGAACACAGAGGTTGGGTCTTCTAGAAACAACCATAGAGAAAGACTTGCCACCCACACTACAGCAAAACTCTAGGACCTTGAACCTTGGGTCTGTAATCTCACAACTGAGAAGGGCCCCTCCAGATTCTTGGAACCGTATGCCTGTTGGAGACCTTAAGGTAAAGCTAACCAGGGAAGTTTCTCCCCAGAAGCAGATGGAATCCTAGATGTGGGAGGCTTTCTCAAGATCACAGATCAAGACTTCTTTACCATCATGAGACTCTTACCTCTCTTAAATTTTTCTTGCTTGTACCTCTATGAAGACTAGAACTAGAAAAGGTCTTGTGTGCACCCATGAGATATACTTTTATTTGCGGAGGATTTTACAGCTAACCTTATATATGAGCAAACTTATGCCTTAATGGATAGAAGATGAAGGGCCAATGTGGGTGAGGAATTTTCCTAGTACCTTTGTAGCTGCATAACCAGTCAGAAATAGAACATTGGTCTATTCCTTTTTTTTTTTTAAAGACAGGGTTTCACCATGTTGGCCAGGCTGGTCTTGAACTCCTGACCTCAGGTGATCCACCTGCCTCGGCCTCCCAAAGCTCTGAGATTACAGGTGTGAGCCACTGCGCCCGGCCCTGGTCTATTCCTTTTAATCTACATTATAGGTTGAAGCAAACATTGCCAGGAGGCCTTCACCCTTCTGAATGGGCATAATTTGTTAGGTTGCTTTTTCCAAGATTTGGGGTAAATGAGACAATGATTAGAAATTTGTCCTTCATAATAGACTCTACAGCAGATTCTACTATTAATGCTATGCTAAAGACTTCTTTAAATTTCTTGCTAAAGTTGTGCGACATAATAGAACTGCTCTACATTACTTACTGGCTGAACAGAGAAGACTCTGTGCAGTTGCTGACATTTCATATATATATTTAAAGACAGATAAAGACAGGGCCTCACTATGTTGCCCAAAATGATTTTGAACCCCTGGGTTTAAGCAAACCTCTTGCCTGGGCCTCCCAAAGTGCTGGGGTTACAGGTGTGAGCCACCATGCCCAGCCAATTGCTGACACTCCTTGTTGCACATGGATGAACACATCAGGTACTACAGAGATTCATTTGCAGGAGATTAACAAACTGGCTACTTGGTTGAAACTCACAGACCATTTATCAAGCTCATTTTTTTTTTTTTTTAGAGACAGGATCTCACTATGTTGCCCAGGCTGGAGTGCAGTGGCTATTCACAGGCGCGATCCCACTACTATCATCATGGGAATTTTGATCTGCTCTGTTTCTGACCTGGGCTGGTTCACCCCTCCTTAGGCAACCTGGTGGTCCCCAGCTCCCAGGAGGTCACCGTATTGATGCTGAGATGCTGAACTTAGTGCGGACACCTGATCAGCATAGAGCACTACAGCCCAAAACTCCTGGACTCAAGCAACCTTCCAGCCTCAGCCTCCCAAGTAGCTGGAACTACAGGCATGCACCACTGCACCTGGCTCATTCTTTAATCTATTTAATTTTAGTTGGTTCAGTTCATGAGGACCCTGGCTAAACAGTATACTCCAAACTCTTGGTATTAACCTTCTTTTTTTTTTTTTGCATCAGACAGTATTAACCTTCTGGTAGTCATAATAGTCATCTTCCTGGTGAACTACAACGTCTCAAAGTTGCAAATGTTTATATGCAGCCATCCATAGAATGCCAAATGGTCTGTCTTCAAGTGGGATGACAAAATCTCAAAGAAATACATAATCATGAGGACATGAGGACACTATAACCTATGAAAGACATGTTGAGACCAGAGACCCAAAATTATCATAACTGAGAGTAGCAATTAGCCCTAAGTTTTGGTCACACTCTCACTTAGGTGAGAACATGACCAGAAGGGGAGAATTGTTCAACAAAATTATGGGAGGCCGTTGTTTTGGGCTGAACTCATGCACTAGACCCCAACAGACTAGACTGGATCTAACTAAATGGAGTCATTCATGCTAAATGCAACACAATCAAACTCAAACTTTAAGGAAGCATATGGATTCCCAAAGAGACCAGATTTTTTTTCTCCAGAAAAGAAGGGATTCTAGCATAATAAGGAAGTCCTCTCCGCTCTAACCTTTACAAAAAAGTAATCCAAATTCCTCATTCCCACCTTATAAAACCCACTGTTCTGCTATTTCTCAGTGAGATTTGAGACCAAATAAGTCCATTTGCTATGGTGACAGAGTGACAGCAATATCTAAAGTTTGGTCAATCTCTTCATTTTAGGAGGTTGACTAAAAGGCAGAAATTGTTCAATTAAGTTTAACCTAAAGCTGCCTGCATACATATTTTCAGTTCAGACTGTATACATAATAAACTGTAACCTAGCTGGATGTGTAAACAGACAGTACCAATCACTGAGTTTTGTTAAATCACAAGTGGTCAACTGTTCAAACCATGTTCAAATAAGACAAACACCGATCTGTAACCAAGACAGCTATTTCTGTATCACTTCCATTTGCATTTTTTTTTTTTGAGATGGATTCTCACTCTGTTGTCCAGGCTGGAGTTCAGTGGCACAATCTTGGCTCACTGCAACCTCTACCTCCCGGGTTCAAGCGATTCTCCTGCCTCAGCCTCCTGAGTAGCTAGGATTACAGCTGTGCGCCACCTCCAGCTAATTTTTTGTATTTTTAGTTGAGACGGGGTTTCACCATTTGGCCAGCCTTATCTCGAACTCCTGACCTCAGGTGATGCACCCACCTTGGTCTCCTGAAGTGCTGGGATTACAGGCGTAACCCACCATGCCCGGCCTGACTTCCATTTTCTGTATGTCATTTTCCTTTTTCTTGAGACAGAGTCTTGCTCTGTCATCCAGACTGGAGTGCAGTGGCATGATCCTGGCTTAATGCAACTTCCACCTGCTGGGCTTGAGCCATCCTCCCGCCTCATCCTCCTGAGGAGCCGGAACTATAAATGCACACCACCACGCCCGGCTACTTTTTGTATTTTTTTGTAGAGAGTTTCACCACATTGCCCAGGCTGGTCTTGAACTCCTGGGCTCAAATGATCCATTCTCCTCAGCCTCCCAAAGTGCTGAGATTAGAGGCATGAGCCATTGTGCCCAGCCCATTTTCCTTTTCCTGTCCATAAATTCCTCTTCAACTACATGGCAGCACCAGAGTCCCTCTGGTTCAGGAAGTTACCAGATTCATGACTCACTCTTTGCTCAGTTAAATTCTGTAAACTTTAATATGTCTAAAATTTTTCTGGCTGGGCATGGTGACTTAGGTCTCTAATCCCAGGCGGGTGGATCATCTGAGGTCAGGAGTTCAAGACCAGCCTAGCCAACATGGTGAAACCCTGTCTTTACTAAAAATACAAAAATTAGCCAGGCATGGTGGCAGGTGCCTGTAATCCCAGCTACTTGGGAGGCTGAACCAGGAGAACTGCTTGAACCTGCGAGGTGGAGGTTGCAGTGAGCCAAGATTGTGCTGCTGCACTCCAGCCTGGGTAACAGAGTGACATTCAGTCTCAAAAAAATAAAGAAACAAAATAGGCCAGGCACAGTGGCTCACACCTGTAATCCCAGCACTTTGGGAGGCCAAGGCAGGCAGATCACGGTGTCAGGAGATCAAGACCATCCTGGCTAACACGGCAAAACTCTGTCTTTACTACAAATACAAAAATTTAGCCGGGTGTGGTGGCATGCACCTGCAGTCCCAGCTACTCGGGAGGCTGAGGCAGGAGAGAATCGCTTGAACCCGGGAGGCAGAGGTTGCAGGGAGCCCAGATTGCGCCATTGCACTCCAGCCTGGGCGACAAAGCAAGACTCCATCTCTAAAAATAAATAAACAAAATAGAATAGAATAAAATAAAATAAAATTTTTCTTAGGCTGGGTGTGGTGGCTCACACCTGTAATCCCAGCACTTTGGGAGGTGAGGTGAGCTGATCACAAGGTCAGGAGTTCAAGACCAGCCTGGGCAACAGGAGTTCAAGACCAGCCTGGCTAACATGGTGAAACCTTGTCTCAAAAAAAAAAAAAAAAAAAAAAATTAGGCCGGGCGCGGTGGCTCACGCCTGTAATCCTAGCACTTTGGGAGGCCGAGGTGGGTGGATCATCTGAGGTCAGGAGTTCAAGACCAGCCTGGCCATCATGGTGAAACCCCATCTTTAAAAAAAAAATATGTAAGAGGAAAGGTCTCACACTTACTAATGTAAACGAATTGAGAACCAAATGCTCTGTTCACCTGTCCTGCTGCTCTGGAGATGTCACCTCTCCCCAACTGCTTTTGACGCCCAGCTTCTCAGGTATTCCCAACCTTCTGTGTCCTGTCATCCCTGCCTTCCCTCAAGCACTCATGAGCAAAGAATAAGTAGGCCAAGTAGATAAAAAGAGTTTAAAAAGAGTACAAAGTTCCTGCCCTATTCATCTCCACTTTTCAAGTACCTTTTGGCTTCAGCTTATCTCATTTTTGCAGCTTTAGGATCTAACGAAAACCACCCAGGAAGGAGCAGATAGGTTCTCGCTTTGTGAAACGGCTCCTTTGCCTCAAGCTGGGGGAAGGGCTAGAATTGTAGCTTCCCCATTCATGGAACAAGAAGAGCACTCAAGAATCGCACCTCAGGTTCCTTCCCCATTTTCAGAGTACTGTGGAGACCTCAAACAAAGCCAGCTAGGCAAGGATTTCTTTAGAGCTTTGGGTTCTTTCCTGTACCAAACATTATAAATTGTTAGGTAAATTGTAACTTTGTCAGCTTTATCCTTTATGGCTTTTGGATTTTCAGTCTTGCTTGGAAAGAAATTTCCTAATCCCAAGGTATTTTTTAAAAAGTTCTTCTTTATTTATTTCTAGTACTTTCAGGTTAACTTCTCAATCCATTTGAAATTTATTCTGGGGCTCTCCCTCAAATTAATGGGTTAATTAATCCCTCTAATAGCATTTCTCCACTTCTTTGAAATGCCCCCTTTAAGAAGTAAAATATTATTTTAGCCGGGCGCGGTGGCTCACGCCTGTAATCCCAGCACTTTGGGAGGCCGAGGTGGGTGGATCACGAGGTCAAGAGATCGAGACCATCCTGGTCAACATGGTGAAACCCCGTCTCTACTAAAAGTACAAAAATTAGCGGGGCA